>JAVQJS010131497.1:0-21016 GCA_036024795.1 Galaxias rostratus | reverse complement strand
CACTAAAAGTCCCCCCCCCCCCCCCCCCACACGCACACACGGCGAAATGCAGACTGAAATGGCAGGCCTAGCTGTAATAAATGAACTGCCACAATGCTATTTCAGGCCTGCACACTTTAACAACATGAGGCCGAAGTCGCAGCTGGGCCTGGCCGATCAGATGTTCCCCTGCGTGTGGTGCTGAGCCGAAGCCTGTGTCCCGTCACACACAGACACACCCAACACGGGCCCTAGAGCAGCTCCTGGAACACCACCTTTCAGCCCACGAGGCTCCAGCCCACAGGCCCCTAGAAGACCCAGGCTAGCCTCCTTCATGGTCCTTTAACCCAATACCCCACCCTGCTCCATGTCCAGCCTTCACAGCCCCCGGTCCTGGCTGCTTCCTCCTGCTTTAGTACTGGACATACCTGAGGGGATTTTCTTACCCTTCACCTCTGCTCCCAATGCCTTCTGTTCTACCCTCGGCCATGCTTCCTTTACACCCACAGTTATCCAGCACACCCAGAGCGCCCTCTAAGACCCCCACCCCCTTTCAGCCACCCAGGCTCCTCCGCCACCCCCCAACCCTTGGTATGGTTACCTACCACAGAGATGATGGATCGACGGTTCACTTACGGGAAAGACCCGCCTTCGAGTAAACAAGTGCAGAGCTGTGGCTGTGACTGGGGTTTGGGAATTAAATATGAGACATCGAGTCAGACACCCCGTACAGAAAGTCTCGAGCTGGCGGTTTAGGGCTTGGAATAACTTTTCAAGTAATCCTCACCTTAAAAGATATACTGCATGTTGCCAATGTGGTATTTTGTGTCCTTGTAGATGATCATTAAGGACTATTTGCAACTAGAGAGTGGCAAGGATGTAGCCCTTGGCTAATGCAGCTGAGCAAAGACTTTTGTGAATGCCACCTTTAAGAAACTGACCTTAAACTCCTGATAACAGGTCTGCTGTTTTTCTGGTCTTGATCGCTCCTTTATTTTCCTCTAGCAGGGCCTAATGACCAATGATCCATATAAGTCCAAATGAACAGGGAAATTGGAACAGATCTTTACCCCCAGAAGGCAGCATAAAAGCCATTTTGCTCTCATTATGCTGCCTCTAGAAACGTTCACCAACATTACTCCGCAATTACTCCTGATGGCAGCAATTTCATCTTTTCAAATCTGATCACGACAAATTAATATCAGATCTTTTTTGGGCGGGGTGGGGGCGGGGGGTGCTATGGGGTTTTAAGGGTGAATGGGGGTCTGTGCTTAAGAACTCTTATTCCACACAGACATTGGAACAAATACTCCAAGAGGTTGAATGAGACAATTTAAGTGACATTAGATGATGATTAAGACTAGAGGCCAGTAGACTGGCCCAATGGGCCCTAAGGAAACTCTGCGCTGAAGTAAAAGCAGAAAAGGTTTAGCCATGTAAATAAAAGGAAATTAATTAAACGCTGGCCGGGTGGTTTGGCGCCATGGAAAGAATACACAATTTAGGGTTTGGAGCCAAGGAGCCAGATGGACAAACTGAAGGTGCTCAGTCATATTTTGCTGCTTTTTTTGACAGTGAGCATACACTTCTTTTTTTCCTTCTTTTTCTAGGAGGTCGCCGAAGCAATTTAGACAAATTGGTCCAAATTGCTAAAGTAAACAGAGGTAGAGGTCCCGTCATGTTTCTTTCACTAGTTTGTCCGTCCTTCGCTCTGTTTCTCAGGGGCATTTCATTTGGTAAAAGCTGACATGTTTTTTCTACGTACAGAAGAGTGAGACAACTAGCCAACGTCCATCAAGCTCAGTCTGGCCGAACAACACACAACACCTAGTTGGTTCATAACACTGCTTGTTAATAGGAACCATAAAACAGTAGTTTTCCATTGTCTCTTTTCCCATGCATTCGTTGATGTATTCATGAATACAATTGAACGCAGGACATAGATACGCCAACTTTTGTTTTATTTGTATTTTCTGTAAACGTACCGTGGTGCTACAATCCATACGGCCCCTTTTGCACACAAATGGCCAGAGACACAAAAACTACAAGACCCACCCCCACGCCACCCCTGGTGGCCTGAGGGGGTCAGAGGCCGTGCACTCTGAAAGGCATGGCGTGTCAGTTGACACCCAGCCAGTGTCTTTCAGCACTTGCTTTTCCACGTGCTAGAATAATGGAGAGATGAATCACGCGTGACGCACAGGCCAGCCGCATGTTGGAAACACTCCCCCGGCCCAGACGTGCTGGCTAGGTGCTGAAAATCTGGAGCGGCCGTAGGTCCACCGGGTCAGCAATGAGGTTCAGAGTCTACACAGAGTAAACAGGGCTAACTCAATAGCGGCCGGTCGCTAGGAGACGCAGCGTGTATCCTGTGATGGACACAAAGCCTGGTTCTGGTTTTCGGCCGAGTCCCCTGCGGGATACAGGGGTCGGCCAAACTGAACGGAGGGCTACATTTGTATGTGAGGAGATTTGGACAGTTGACAGGCCATTTTGTGAGCCACGCGGTCGCATGTGTGAAGAGGCAGGAAGTGCAGTTCTGGTTGAGCCCTGGCCCTTTTGTGGGAAGGCAAACCTCCAGAGTATTCCGCGCGACGCAGTGGGTTGTCATCTGTTTACCTAATGACTCGTTGAGCGCGTAGACGGCCGGCCATGCGCTGACACTGTGCGGCGGGCCTAGGTAAGCAGCGAGCTGCCATAACTGCCATCACACGAGGTGCACACGCTTCATTAGAAAACTCTGGAAAACGGTCGTGAGTGGACTTCATTAATGAAACAGAGTCACAGTTTCCCAAGCAAAACTGTCTGCCCCCCCCCCAACTGCTGATGGACATGAAGAAGTAATGAAGAAAGCCATGGCCTGACCTCACACACGGTTCATGTGAACCTGATGATATGGAGAAATAACTTCAGTGTTGGGCTACTGCAGATATCATCTGTCATTCAGTGTAATAATTTTATATATGTTTTCTTTTCTGCAGTTTTTATGTATATGATTAATACAGTATCATTTTAAAAAGTGGCATGCTATCACCTCCTACTCTTAACAATAAATTTTCTTGCACATGTATTGTTTCCAAGCTGTGCAGTGACACAGTATTAAGAATTTAAACACATTGGTATTTATCAAAACCGAAGCAAAGAACTTGACCGGGCTCTCAGTTGCACCGAGAGCTCCCGTCTCAACCTGTGCCACACACATTCTCAGTAGACCCCAAATGGGGCTTTGGAATGCAGTGACCTCATTTGACGCGTGTATGATGTTATCGATTGACCTTTGCACCCTGCCCACTGAGTGGAGGATGTGTGTGCCCTCTGCTGTGCGGAGGAGATGTTTTAATGAACACTGTCAACGTTGATATACTAGTTCCGTCGCTCTCTGCCCCCCGTCTGCCCCCCCCCCCCGTCTCTGTGTCTGTTAGACACGTTCCTCACCCTCCCTGCCGGCTCTCTCACCTCATTGTGTGCTCCCTGGTCTCCTTCGCTTCCTGCCTCCTGTTGCCCAAGCTGTCAGCATGCTCCTCTCATCAGCCACCCAACCTTATATCCTGTTATGACCATGGAATGTAGGAGAAGTGAAGCGAGAGAGCGAGGGATGGGGTTTGTGTCCAGAGAGAGGCCCGAGGACTTTAAAAGAGACATGAGGATGTGATGAGGAGCAGGATAATGGGATGCAGACCAGGGACTCCAACGTTATGTGGAAGCGTTGCCATCTTTAGTACATTAACTCTACATGACAGCAGTTGTGTATCTGGACTGTTCCACTGAGGACAAGGAGAATGCAGTTTGTTATCTATTTTTTATTTATTTAGTCAATGTTATTCACATCACATCTATTGCTCTCAAGTGACTCTGGGTAATAAAGTTCTTCTTCTTTTCCTTGCAGAGAACTATTGACCTGCCACATAGGACTACACTGGGCCCTAAATCTTTGTGAGATGTAGATGCCTGTCCGTCCCCCCGCGTGCTTCCCCTCCATCTACCTCTCGTCACGGGTAAGTATTCCCCATAGCACACCCCACCTCCTGCCTGCTCTGTCTCCGCTGGAGAGCCCGGGGAAATTACAGTAACACACACTCACATGCACGCACGCAACATTTTGGTGAGTGGACATGTTAAACACACAGACACACACACACACACACACACACACACACACACACACACACACACACATAATCCATAATCCAATCCCATTATAAATGAATTGAGTGCCCATAGAATTGGATTTCACACTGTTAGAGTAAACAAAAAGGCTGTGATGATGAGGTGACATACTGCTGACTATGCAGACGGTGCTCTGAATGACGGACAGTGACGGGGACAGGTCTCCTCCCAAAGAGAAAACGTGGCACGACTAGTAAATCCTACCTTCATAATATAGTACATTTCCTATGCAAACCATACATAAACAACACTTTTACAGTTACTACAGCATGCACTTCAAGGGACTTCTTGTTAATAGGAAGTCAAAGTGTTATCAGAGCAGATGGTGGAGGAGAGTTAGTACACAGCCTATGCAGCAGTTCATCCCATTGCCAGTGTGGTTGATTGGGCACAGTGGTCGTAGAGGATACCTCTGTAGACTGAAGGGGAAAATGGGGTAGAAGGGACACGTTGGCAACTAGGGGTCCAGTTGTCATGGCAACTATACATCTGCTGCCGAAGGTGATGATGTAATACTGCAACAGTGCTTTGTCTCCCCTTGTCCTCCTCTGACAAGTGGCACGGAGCACGCGTATCTATGCGTCACAACAAACACACACACACACACACACACACACACATTTTATATAATTGATGTATTATATCGTATCTGTAAATGCCTCCAACCTACTGAAATGCTTGTCGAAGAGAAAGGACATACAAAGCTTAAGCTGTTTGATAAGACGAAAATCTACACATTGACCTCAACCGATGCATGGGAGTATAATCTCCAAAAGAAAGGGCTCTTTTTGAGAGCACTAATGCTAGTCATTTTCAGCTCAAACAAATCCAAGGCACTTAAGATAAGGCCTCCGCTCTACGTCTTTCTCTCTCTCTCTCTCTCTCCCTTTCTCTAATCGTGCCTTCCCACTGGGTCAATCAGATCATCAAAGCCACGTGTATCAGTGGCAGACAACAAAGGGGGCAAAGCCTAGGCAGGAGAAAAGACGGTCTTAACGCGGCAACCATCTAATAGCACTACTACAACTCAACCACAAGGTGGCATCTGGGAGTCTCTATTCTAATACAGGTGAAAGATCTGTGCAAAGTCATGCAAAAAGGTCAAACATAAGATACATTTAACATTTTATTTTGATATCATACAAACACAAATGGGAAAAATATCTACATCCAACTGCAATTCATAAACAAAACGGTGCAAAAAACCCTGACTTGTCTGTGGAAAGACAGTTCTTAGCTACCTTCCATGTGTGGAGAAAAAAATAATACAACCAGTGATTGTCTATGGAGAATGTGAGGGATATCAATCAAAAGCCAATCAATCATTCAGAAGACAGAAACTGGTTTGAGAACATTCGTTAGTGAACAATGAACAATATAGGGATTATGTTTCAAGGTTGCTATACAGTTTGCGCACACATATACAAAATTAACCCGTACATTTCTTTTCAGATTTCAAGTGTTTACTAATGGCATTCGTAACCTTTCAACATTGTCAAAGAGAGTTTTTTCAACAGTGAGGAAACTGATGGCACTGCCTAAGCTTAGGGAGTTCAATAGGGGGTTACAACAGTATTCTATTTTCCCTTGCCAAAATAAAATATTTCAGTGGGTAGCTAATTCTGATACTATGCTCAAAGCCCCCAACAAATCAATACACTCTCTCTCTCTCTTCTTACGCTGCACCATTGAAGGTTCTGTGGGCCAGCTCAGGCTGCTGCCTCACATCTCTGACTGAACAGAACCTCAACAACCTTGGGGTCAGCCAGAGTGGAAAGGTCACCAAGGTCTTTCTCGTTCCGTGCAATCTGCCTGAGAATTCGCCTCATGATCTTGCCTGTAGAAAACAAGATCAAAAGTTAATTGGTCGGACAGTTTAGACAAGATGGGGACAGGCTTTGATGTCAAAGATTTTACCTGAGCGAGTCTTTGGAAGCCCGGGAGCATTCTGAATGAAGTCAGGTGTGGCGATGGGTCCAATTTTTGCCCTTACTAAGAACATAAAGCATAAATCATTACTCAGTTTGACTGTGTATCGTGTATCAGCATTTCCTCAAAGCACTAAGGAAAGTTCCAGGTAAAAGAATATTAGCAGCAAAACCCCTTACCCTGCCTCTTCAGCTCGTCCACCAGGGTGTGGTTGAACTCCCTGCAGTCCTTCAGGCTGACGAAGCAGTAAAGACACTCCCCTTTCACGGCGTGAGGCCGGCTGACCACCGCTGCCTCGGCTACGGCCGAATGCTCGGTCAGAGCAGCCTCCACCTCTGATGTGCTCATCAAGTGGCCTGAGACAAGGAGAAAGAGGGACTTAGCGCTGGTCATAACGTGAGGTTATAAAAACAAAAAGTGCAAACACAGCCACTCCTATATTGACCTATTATCCTTCTTGGAGTTGTATTAATACAATGTTATGCTATACCACGGTACACTTTGGACAATTAAATGACACAATTCACGGTTAAAACAAAAGGCACGGTGGAGCATTTTACCTGATACATTTAGCATGTCATCTATTCTACCGGTGATCCAGAAATATCCATCCTTATCACGTCTGCAGCCTTGAATAGAGCAAACCAAAGGGAGTGAGTGCAGCTCTAACATTACAAATGGCAACATTCAAGCAATTGACATAGTGACAGTGAGGTGGTGAGTTCTGGTAGAATGTTAAACGCAGCTGGCTTACCATCCCCAGTGACATAGAAACCAGGGAATTTCTTGAAGTAGGTGTTTTCAAAGCGTTCCTGGTCACCGTACACAGTCCGCATAATGCCAGGCCAAGGCCTTTTAAACACCTGCAATACACAAACAAAACCGATACAGACAATAGGCGACTCACAGGTGTATAACCACCTACAACATTATATAAATTGGATGTTAGCAGGCTAGGTAAAGACCAAAACATTTAGGATGCAGGTCTTTGCCTAAGAATTTTAATTAAAGTCACTACATTGTTGAGCATTCCTCTTACCAGATAGCCCTCGGCCTCCCCATCCAGCTCCTCTCCATGCTCATTCAAAATAGTGGGCTCCACTCCAAAGAAGGGAAACGTCTGAAAGATCATCAGAGAGATGTTTAATAAAAACCCGGATAACTTTCATTAACTCACTGCAGCTTCCAATAACCCACACCAATGGGCCAAAACAGATGAATGGATAGCACCGTGGCAGGATTAGATCAATCACACCAAAAAGATATCAGAACAGGCATGCGAGCTGCCTTTATCAAAGTAAAAAATCTGCCACACAGTAAATACAAACTTCATGACTGGACTGCTGAGGAAACCTCATAGTAGTTGTTCAGTAAATGTCAAGGGGAGTCAAGGGATGACGGAGTGTGTGTTGTGACTTACAGCCGAGCCAGGCTTCAGAGGAGTAGCAGCGGGCAGAGGTGTCAGAACATGGCCGCCCTGGAAGTTACATAACAGAACCATTGGCTGTAATGGTGGTTGTAACAACATTCATTTGCAATTTCTTTCTCAGCTCAATGACAGAGGTCTGACCTATTTATAATGAATCATGCTGTACTGTTGTTACAATGATTAGTTGGGATCAGGGTTTAAAATGATCCCACTATGAGATCATGAAACATGACTGGCTAAGCTATCTGGCCACACCTCCAAGGCATTATTTAACACATTGGCTCAGTGCCTGTATAAAGAGTGAGATAAGGGTAGAAACTAATCTGAGTTCAGCCAACTCTTTGCTAATACTTTGGGGAATATTGGTCAACACTCACTGTCTCAGTTTGCCAAAAGGTGTCGACAACAGGGCACCTGCCCTGGCCAACCACTTCGTGATACCACAGCCAAGCGTCAGGGTTGATGGGTTCTCCTACGGTTCCAAGTAATTTCAGACTTGAAAGGTCGTACCTTGTAGAGTAGAGACCGGGTTAGTGCCCTGCTTTAGGGAAAGGCAGTTGGATTATTATTTTTTTGAATCTGTTGTTTCATGAGAATGTACATT
The DNA here is from genome assembly GCA_036024795.1 of Galaxias rostratus. Classification (NCBI taxonomy): domain Eukaryota; kingdom Metazoa; phylum Chordata; class Actinopteri; order Galaxiiformes; family Galaxiidae; genus Galaxias; species Galaxias rostratus. Next base: position 12,908 of record JAVQJS010131497.1, on the reverse strand, counting down.
GTGCAAAACAAAGAAGCCTGCAGACAATGTAGAGAGAGAAATATACTTTGTCTTTTGTCCAACAGATAGCACATAAATTTCGATTAGAGGTAAGAGTTTACCAGGACCGGTCTTGGCAATTTTGGGTCCTTCGGCGTGATTCCAAACCCCACCCCTACTTCCCCACTGGAACTTTTTTTTTCTCAAGACTATCAACTAAAAGGGTGTGTTTGCTCTGCGGGCAAACACAATGAGCAATGCAATTTTCAAGTATTGCTCCTTGAGAATTTATAGATTATTGTTTTTATGTTTTTTTTTGCTGAGGCTGTGTGGCTTTGTGAGCACTAGGTGGCTGCCTATTTTTCCTACCCTACAGACCAAGCAAGGAGCTACCCACAGACACAAGATTGATCTAATTCACAAGGATATGTCCATGTATGGCGCTAAATGAGGATTTATGTTTGTGTTTAGAATGTTTATATGACATTGTGGGCTCTTACTTAAGCAGGGGTTCTTTTCCATACTTCATTAGTAGGCGAATGGCGGTGGGTGCTGTGTAGAATTTTGTCACTCTATACTTCTCAATGACCTCCCAGAACCTTCCTACATGAGGGTGCACCGGAATTCCCTCAAACTGTGAAAAAACATGTGAGCGCGCACACACACACACACACACACACACACACACATCCTTAGTATTGCATGCCAGTTGGACCATTAACAAATGCATATAAACGTGGTCACATTGATGACTCACAAGCACACTTGTCGCTCCGTTGGCCAGAGGCCCGTACGTGATGTAGGAGTGACCTGTGATCCAACCGATATCCGCTGTACACCAGTACACATCATCCTGGCGATGGTCGAAGACGTATTTGAAAGTCAGCGAGGTGTAGAGCATATAGCCTGCCACAGTGTGAAGGACTCCCTGTAGAGAACCCACCCACCCACACACACACACACACACACACACACACACACACCACGGAGACGAACAACAATAGGTTACGGCAAGGTGCCAGTTGCAGAGGACACAATGTGCACAATGAGAGATGGCATGCGTACGTGCATACGTGCATACGTGTCCCCCTACCTTGGGCTTGCCAGTGGAGCCGCTAGTGTAGAGGATGAACAGCGGGTCCTCTGCGTCCAGCCACTCTGGTTCACACTTCTCTAGGGCGTCTCTCATGGCCAAGTCCCACCACACATCCCGCGCTGCATCCCAGGGGGTCTGAAGGAGTCAGGACACAACGTTTAGCTTTTGAAAACAGGAATGTTTATCCGCCGACTGATTAGTTTCAGCTGCTTGCCACATCACTGTCATGACGATGGGAAACTATGTAGCAAGAATGTTTGATTATGTTGTTTGTAACTTGCATCTATCAGTTTTTGCTAATGAAGTAAGCAATTTAGGATCACCGCTCATGCGTTCAAAAGACATTAGGATACAACAAGTTCCCCTGAAACTACCTGTAGTTTGTTGCACACAGCTCCACTCTTTGTCTTCAGTGCAGGGTGTTTGACAACAAGGCATCGAGTGACAGTAGGTGAGTTTCTACAGCACAAAGAGGGAAATAACAGCAAGGGCCACATCTGTTATCTGTATCTATACTGTTGATAAGATACAATATGCAATAATAATTCTCCTTCGTGCCTCCCGTGACAAGCATACGTGTCGTTTCAAACATCACTACAGAAGACAAACAGACGCATCAGAGCCCTCCAGGTTGCCCGGCAACCCCGTGGCTTGGAGAGGAGGCATTGCTTTTTTCTCAACAGCCCTCATAACCACTGATAATGTCTGGGCAGTGTACGAGAGTGCGTTGTGTGACTCATAGGGCTTGGTTCACAAACGGGAGACGGGACAGTAAACAAAGCCTACTTTTCTCTGCATTTCTCCAACGCCTCGTCTGCTATCTGTTTGAGGTTGATCAGCTTCTCGCCTCGGTACACACCATCTGTAAATAGAAAAGGGAAGATATGGGTGTTTATAGTCTCTGTTTATCAATTGCTACCGTAGCGCGCATTGACTTTATGACTGAGGGAGCTTCTGGAGAATCCCTGATGACTGTGCAGCACGCCTAGATGCTGTCATACTGGTTATCACATCATCCACGTTGCAAGCCATTCCGTAATGGTTTGCCACATAGCTCATGGCCCACCTGCTGTCACTAAGATACTGCTTTGGGCATCAAGAACCCTTTCACACAGAGACTCAGACGAGAATCCAGCAAACTGCAAAGAGAAGAAAGAATGGCAAGGTGTTAAGAGTGAAAGTCATTTACTTTGATAATTAACTTATGCTTTATATGTTTTTTATTAAACATTTATTTAACCAGGAAAAAATATCCCATTGAGATTAGTAGTCTATTTTCAAAGGAGACCTGTTCAAATAAACTGTTATGAAAAGTTCTTACAAATTCAAGGTTTATGATTATTACTAGTATACGTTGCAAGAGTATGAGGAAATAATTTATTTTTATTGTCTTTTAGGCAATAACTAACACTTCTGCCTATGACAGACTTGAGTTGCACAATTGGCAGTGATGATGAGGACACCCTTCATATTATAACCAATATGTACACAACTCAGACTCAAATATGAAAAATACACATGAACTGAGTCTGTAACTGGATCAAAGTATGAAAAACCTCTGGAATTAGATCATAAACGGCAGTAAAGAAGATGAATAAGCCTTCTGGCAAAGATCAAACCTATTGAATGGTGTGAAACAATTACACAGGATTAATGGGGTCACATGTATTTAAGACAGTCAAATTTAGTCTTCAGCCACTTTAAATATGTATACCTTGAAAGCCCAGTAGGATATTTTTGTACACAGTCTAACCTCTACATGGACATGGAAGGTTAAATGGCAAAGACACTGTGTGCTCATGAGTAGAATCAAGCTAAATATGAATCTTACAGACATACAGCACAAGTCTTTCAGCCTTGGCTGGAAAGGTTGCAAGAGACACTTTTGTGCAAGGGTTTCCAACTCCCCAGTTTTTACAGAGATATGGCAGTATAAAGTTAAACCCTAACTTTAAAAGGTTACTCTGGTTAAAGTGTGGCGTCTTGGTCCATCAATATTTTTGAGAGTGCATTAGAGGTGGCTGGTGGAAGGTTTATAAAGGTGCTCACCACAATAGAGTGAACAGCCCCTATCCTGGCACACGCCAGCATTGTGTAGACCAGCTCAGGAACCATGGGTAAATAGATGGCCACCCTATCTCCCTTTCGCACACCTATGACCAAAAGAATAAAACACAAAAACACAACCACGGATGATCTTTGCTGTCCATGCAAACCAATAACTCTTGAATTTGGTGGAACAGAGTTGTGTCAATAAATACGCTCATGTGGAGACATAATAAAGGCAAAGATTCTGTATGTGGGTGATGTTTTGGTGTGAGAAATATCACCCTTACCCATCTGTTTGAGGACATTAGCACATCTGCACACCTGGCTCAACAGCTGGCTGTATGTAATGGCAATGTGGTGGTCAGGTGAGTTCCCTTCCCTGTGAAGACAACAAACACTATCCATCCAATGCTTCCACGCATTTTGACATGCAGTATCCCCTAAATCTAAGGAGACCGACATTCACCCATTTTGCGCTCAGCCAACCAGAAACTACTCATGAAACTGACCACTGGATAGTCACTCCTACCTCCAAATAAGACCACATACACACCATTCCATGACATATTAACCCTGCACGCAAAATGAAACAACATGATGTTCCAAGGGACTCTTATCGTTTGATACCATGGCCCCCTTACCCTGCTCTGTTTATATTAGATTTGGATGCTTGTCAGGAGGAACCAAGTAGCACAATGTTGGCCAAGGCAGTAACAATCGTTACACTAAGATATCCTGCCTGGTCAAAGCTGAACTTTGTCGTGGGACCAACAGCATTGAAAGCACACAGCAACGTGATTATCATTCCTGGATAGAGAGACCTTTAGAATCATAAGCTGTTATTAAAACAGAGCTCTATATTTAATTGTCTGGACTAATCTTGACCTCAGTCCCTAGCTATTGTATTTGCCACCCATTTAAAGAAAACAGCTGACACGCTGGTGAAAAGAAAACCAAGTTCTCGTTTATAACTCCCAAATATTTACTCATGATTTGGAATGTAGGTTCTGTCATACAGGTTCACAAATGGATACAATCAATGCCTTGTGCTGTATCATAAGTTAAATGTTCCCTGCTAATAATTAACCTACTACTTGGATACCATCGTTGGCAACAGGTAAGAGCAGTACTTCTTACAGAGAATTTCACTGCCTACATGACAACCCGTCAGTTGATGTGTAACATGAAATGACCTTTGAGAAAATATTAAATTTTGTTCCTGTGTAATTCAAAAACACCAATGAAAACTAAAGCTGTAAGCTGCATCTACATTTACTGATACGATTTTAATGTACGCTAAATTCATAATTTTGATAACATATCCCCAAAAATATGTGGAAACTGTTTGTATTTAAGAGTTTAGTTACACTTCTGTAAATACATTTTGTGTTAAGTCCAAACAGTGCACTTGTTGTTTATATTCCAACCGGCCTGCATCAGTCTCCTCTATGGAAAACAGGTTTTGCTTTTGTGCCATAAATTCAAAGGCTCAGAAACTAAATATTGGTTCAGATAAGATATAAACAACTACACTAAATGGAAACACTTATGGAACTAAATTGGCACAGAGTGCCAAATATACAGGCAGGGAACCCTTTCTGTTTGTGCTATGAGGCTAGCGTGTCATATATAGCTTTTATTGGCAGTGGGAAAACCTGATGTTTCAGAGTGAAAAACATTCTGGCCTGCTTACCAGTAGAATGCCACTCGTTCTCCAAGATTCCTTTCATTCACATTTATGTCTAGGACATTGTAGCACATGTTGGTTTTGGCCCCTTCCATGCATTTGACGTATATATTTCCTTTAGTCACATCAAAGTTATAATGCAATATTGGTCCTGTTGCAGGTTTTTTCCAGTAAAATCCATCAGCAACTTCTTTCCAGAACACTGAGGAAGAAATGTTTAAACTTATTAGAGAATCAAGTACATAGACAGACAGACAGTAAGACACACATGTTCGTTTAGCCAGGATAAAGGCAAAGTTAAACATATAAGACACATAACTACATTATTTCATCCAAACTATTATGACCCTACCTTCTGGTTCTTCCAACGATTTTTTGTGAAGTGCAAGGTAGGAATTGAAATCAGGCACATGAGCATCCTTCTGCATTTCAACATTAGGGTAGTACATTTTGTCTTCTATATGCTGCGATCCGGGGACAACCATTGTTGACGTACAGACGCAGGCTTTTATTATTGTAGTGTGAGACAGAAAATAGGTTAATCCTGAGTCCTTGCTGATCCGACTACTCTCCTGTGGTAGACCAAGTGCACTACACTGGCTCATGCGTAGGAGAAGTGTACACAGTCTGCACAACAAGGGCCCTCCCCTTTCTCTACGGGTTTGTCACTTCCACAGTCTGCTAAATTCCATGGCATCCAATCCAATTAAACAGTTCGGCACTCCCATCTTTTTATTGGTGGAGCGGACCCTGGTCTGTTGATCGTATTATTTTCTGCGCAGAAGCAAGAGGAGGAATGCAGTAGGATGAATGCTATGAATTCATAGGCACAGCGCGAGCAGTGTGTTGGAAAAAAAAATCCAGCTCACGCTTCATCTACAAACAGAAAATTCCCTCGTATCAGACATCCCGGGCTGCTATTGCACGCTGTATCTTAGATACATGCTAGCTTCAATCCCTTAGAGCTCACAGTTTTAGATTATTGTTTAAACTTATTTATCCTTCATAAAGCCTTTACGTGGTGGAGTTTGATCGATTTCATTCGTCAAAGTCTTTCAGAATAGGTTTAGAATTATTACAAAAATTATTAAACAATTCTAAATATACGTAACAATACAAACATGTTGTTTTGCACAAAACAAATAACATTAAAATTACTAAATAATGAAAATTAGTTTTCCCAAAATATATCCAAAGCATCTTTGAATCTGTGGTCGATTGAGTTTACTTACCACTGATGTTGCGTAACCATCAGACAATCTCAATCGAATGTTGTTTCGGCCATTGCGGTCCACAGGAGTGTTTTGATTTCTGGACATAGCAATTTTCCAAGATGTTTTTGTCTTCAACTATCCGATCTGCTGTGTCACAAACGGTAAATGTATATTTTGCAGACGAAAGTAGCCCAGGCTAAGTAATTTAGATACCGCCCTTCATGTAATCATATACTTAACATGTCACTTCACAAGGGCAAGCGGAAAGCGGCCTGCTAACGCGGTAGCTAAATGTATGTGATCGCAAGCCAATATAGAGTTCAGCAAACAGTCTATGATGTTGCTTTAAACTTTTATGTTGCCACAGGCAGGATGGTCAAGGAAGCAGCTATGCAAAGCAATATTTGATACCGCTATTTAAATCTTTATGCTAGTAAAACGGCTTTCAAGCTAGTACAGGTCACAGACTTGTCTACAGTATGTGCATTCAATTGTGAAGGGTGGTTACCAAAGACTGCTGCCTTGAAATCGTGAAATACAGAATATTCTTGATTTCGCTAGCCTTTTCTTGCGTTTAGGATGTGTTCTGTCCCGTAGGCAGGTGAGATTTAGATGTATAGTACTCAATGTAATGACGTCCTATTACAGTTTGTCTAATGTATTTTTCCGTCACATCACCAGGCTAGGCAGATAAGAAGTTTGCATAGGTCTGCAGCACGTGCTGGAGCTGGTGGCATCTTTGTGGTAAGAGTTAGAAGTTTGGGTTCAATTACATTTTGGAAAGGAGATGGATGGCATTCTGTATGCCTAACTTTCTTTGTATCCATGCTGCAAAAAGTCCTGTGCCAGGGTATTTAATTTTGAAACAATATTGCCTGGAATACTTGTCATAAAGCCCTTGCAGAAAAAAAATATTTACCATTTGGAGACAGGCTCAGGGACAATTAATTACGTCTTGTTGAAGAATTGTAGATACACAACGATATGGTGTTTATCCATGGGAAGTTGTGCATGCCTTGCACATAGGTGAGCTTCTTTTCCTGTTTAGCCAGAAAACGAATTAGTAAAATCTGTTATTAATTTAAGCATAAGGATTTATTTTATTGTGTGACCATATGTCCGGTCTATCTAATAAGCAAGTCTGTCATGAGTTCCCATAGCTACAAATATAACAAAAACATCACATGGTTGATGCACCTATGAAATGGAAACAAGTCATGGTTACTGTCCCTTGACAAAACAGATGTATTTTGCGGAATGCTTGTGCCGCTTTTATTTTTCTCTCAGCAGTTCCTCTAGAAATTGGTTATCTTTTGAACCGGAAAATGTTGCGTTTGGAGAATAGTAACATGCTGAAAAGGTGTTGCTTCCTCACAAGAGGGCAGTGTGTGTTTATGTCAGAAATATATAATTAATCCATGCATGTCTTAACCTTTTACCTTCCACTTGCCAATCTTTTCTTTTTTAGCACAGGGACACACCTGAAAATAATCCAGACATCCCATTTGAATTCACTGAGGAAAATAAAAAGGTGCGTCCATAGATGTAGTGTAATCCATTTTTTTGGGGGGGTATTTGAGTCTGATAGTCTGAAGGAGATAAGTGTCACTACTGAAAAATCACACACATATGTGAAATGATTGAGTTGTTTATAATCAAATGTTTTACTTTTGAATACTGTTCTTTAGAGGATTGAGGCTATAATTTCAATGTACCCTGAGGGCCACAAACAAGCAGCCACCATCCCTGTATTGGATCTGGCCCAGAGACAGTATGGCTGGCTCCCTATCTCAGTCATGAACAAGGTACCTAACAGCACTTAATGAATAACATATTATATCAAAGAAAAATAGTAATAGACAGGTATTAATACTTATCCACAAACATGCTTTCCCCTAATGATTTTTGGTTATGTTGCCTGTTAGGTTGCAGAGGTGCTTGAAGTTCCTCCAATGAGAGTTTATGAGGTAGCAACTTTCTATACCATGTTCCTCCGCCAGCCAGTGGGGAAATATCATATTCAGATCTGCACAACAACACCCTGCATGCTCTGCAATTCAGACAGCATTCTGGAGGCCATCCAAAACAAACTGGGTGAGAGTTTGATCAGTCAGGTTCAAATCAAACCATACCATGATGAAAACAATGCAATTTTCTATTATTTATTTTATTGAATTATTCAATTGTAACAGACTGAGATATAGAACAATTATGTACATAAACTGCTACAGTTGCTATTCAAACATAATGAGAAACAGTTTACACAAATGAACAGTTGGTGTGAAAGATTATATAGAAGTCCACTCCGTTTTACCTAATTTCTGTAGTAACATTAACCAATTCTAGTATTTGTTGGCTCTTTGCAGGTGGACCTGTTACATAAAATTCATACTTTTTTTTTTTTTTTTTTTTTTTTTTTTTTGAGTGCAATAAATTGCTACGGTAGTTGTTTATTTAACTTTTTTGTCAGAAACTAAAAGTAAACTTTTTAAAAAGTTTGTGTTTCATTTATAAAATGAATACTATCCCCCTCGTATTGCTCGCAAGCATTGTTTCCTTGCCACTGCCCATCAGCTGTCAAGTGCTGAACTTTGATGTTAACTGTGTTCCATTCCATCCAGGCATTAAGGTCGGAGAAACAACACCTGATAAGATGTTTTCACTAATAGAAGTAGAGTGCCTAGGTGCATGTGTGAATGCTCCAATGGTCCAGATAAATGACAACTATTATGTAAGTACTCTGTACTTGACTGCCCTGTCGTCTTTCCATTTACCCACTCTGTAAATAAATAGTTAGAAGTGAACATGACATTCAGTTATTTGGTAGCTGAAAAATGTGCACGTTCTAAAGTTGCCCACAAAACATTTTAAACCGTAATCATGTATTAATTATCTTAGAATATGATGATTTAATTTAAAATTCTATAGTTCAAAATGTATCAAGTTTCTTAACCTGTTGTGAATAAAATTGGACTGTCAATGAGGATGCATTTGAAGCAGGATTTTATGGTAGACATTAGGAAATAAAGTGTTTCTGCCTGCCTTTCATTCACAGGAAGATCTAACTCCTAAGGACATGGATCAAATTATTGATGAGCTCAAGGCTGGTAAAATCCCGGAACCTGGGCCTAGGTACGGACACGTCCTGATTAATTTGATATCTAGACGTGCAATTACAGTCCTGGATATGAAAAATAATAATAATAATTACTTCCTACAGAAATGGGCGTTTCTCATGTGAGCCTGCGGGTGGACTGACGTGTCTGACTGAGCCCCCTCCAGGACCTGGTGTTGGTGTGAGAGCAGATCTGTAAAGACAGAAATTGTCATAGGCAGCCCATGCATAACTAGACATAATATTGATAATTAAATGTGTAAATAAAATATCTATGTGTACCTTTGGTCAAGGTGTGAGTGTATGTCAGTTTAGAAATCAAATACTAGCCAAGTTAATCAAAGAGAAAAGGCCGAAGGGTGTCACAACAAACACAATATACACATTTTAATAATTACATTACTGTCCATTGAGATGCACAATCCATTTGTTTAAAAAACAAACAAACAAAAAACTATAACAGATGACATGATATAGTCCATTATAGATAGAGAAAGGGGTCGTGAGGCATTTTCCATGTTGTCTATTTCATTGGCAACCCCCACAGCAGCCCTCACAAAGATTTTGCCACTGTTCATGTCTAGCCGGCGCCCCTCCCCCAGCCCGGTTTCCTCAAGCAATTTTAAGCTTTTTTTGTACAATATGGTGTGCCAGAGCGCATGCGTGAAATGTTCACCATAATGTAAATGTCACTGCGCCACACCACCAGTATCGTAACTACATCTGTGATCTAAATATTTGAAAGGGATTAAATATAACGGACCCATATTATGGTTGGCGTTTGTTAAATTGTATGATTAAAATGCACCCTAAAAGTTTATGAAAAGGTCTGTTTCCCCGCTATGTTCGAGAACGTTCTGAGTGGCTGCAGTAGACCAGCGGAAAAGATGACGTCAAGCCCCATTATTGTCTATCTTAACATCACTAACAAGCTTTCAACTAGTCATATGTGATATATTATTGTATAAGCAGAATAACTACTTTTCTCAAACGTTACCCCTAAAGCAATCTTACAAGTATTAAATGCCCGCATCGTAAAAGTACACGTAAAAAAAAAATGACATACCCATCTATACCCAGCAGTCGTAGACCATATAAGCTTGGTGGGGCTCGATGAAACACATGACTTCTCTCCACCAATCGAATCGAAGTTAGCATGTTTTGCTGGGCTTTTCTTGGAGACGAAGGACGACTAGGGATGTTTTCAAACCAGCAAAGACTGGAAAGAAACGTCACACAGCCTTAGGCTACGGTTAACGTTCAATATATAGGACATTTCTGTAAATATTGCATAGGATTCATTGAGACTTCAATCCGGATGAGCTGGCGGGAAGACATTGGCCATTTTAGCGGTAAGCATAAGTAAAGTTTGAGTATTTTTGATTGGCCAAAATCCTTGAAAAAATTCAGTTAGCCATCTGGCTATCTTGCTAACTTTGACGTAACTGCGTTCGAAAATGAATGTTATGTCTATGTAGTAACGTTGGGTTTACATAGTTATGTGCCACGTGGGTAAGGTACATTTAACATTGTATGCATTTGTTCTATTGCATGAGATTTTTAAATTGAAATTAAATCGTGGAACTGGATAGCCAATTGTTATGTGCGCGGCCAAATGTCGAGGGAAAGCGAAATGACAACTGCATCTTCAAGGGAGCCTACCACTTGCCAGTGCAGTGGCTTTCAATGCTACCACCACTAGCCTAACTTGGCTAACGTTCAATCGATCATGTGTAACCTTGCTTGTTGCAGTCTCGCTACGTCACGTACATTTTGAAAGGGTGAAAGCAAAGCAAGTTTTTGGTTTGTAGGTCACAGTCTAGTTCAGTGTTGTTTTTTATCTGTATGAAAAATAAATGGGTTCATTTTAGTTAGCCATGCCCAATGGAACGAATGGTACGCTCAACCGAAAACTAGTGCTGTATTATCACTAAAAGTGAAATATTTTGGATTAGCTATTTGGCTTTTAGTTCACGTAGTTATGATTTAATTGCCATTTTACTGTAAAGCTACCTTTAGCTCGGCAATGTCAGTTATTTGTGCTCACTAAGATTTTTAGCGCCCAACGCACACGCACAGTGACTGACATACACAATAATTTTAGCATTAGCTTTCGTACATTGCTAACTATTTGACTGGCTGGCTGAAAAGGTCATGTCTCGCAAACCGATTCAGTTTTAAACATTTAAAAAAGACAGTGTTACCCCCAAGTTCAAACTGGGGCGAACACTGACTGCAGTACTAATAGCTAGCCATGGTGGAACGGTCGCGATACTATTCGCTTTTGACCCAAAGACACGTCTAAATAGCTAGCGTGAGGATCTAAGGGGTGTGTTGCTTGAATGATACAAAAGCATTCAGTGTTCACTGACTGTCCACTGAAAAACCATGTATAATACCACATGGCCTACAAGGTTCAACCATTTCCTAGTAAAACAGTTCTGTTATGGAGAACAAGGATAATAAACGAATAATTTACAAATAACAGCATATCATTGATATGAACAGCATAATTGACAGCATATCAAAACAATATCCAAACATAAAAAAAATGTGTATCATAGGCCAAATTGTAGCATTCATTTGAAGATAGGTATTTGCTACATTTTTTTTCTTTTTTCTTTTATTTACAACAGCGAACACCCTTTCTTGTTAAACAAAAATTGCAACAAAAATAATTGTATCACAATATTTAAGTTATTTTTGTAGAACAAAACAAACACCTTTTTTTAAATTTTGACAGGCAGAATTGCATCCAAATGATTGTCAGAAGTTTAATTTGTGATTATGTACAAATGGCACCAACTGTGGTTAGATTAAAAACAGTTCTTAAAACACAAGTCTAATTTTCTAGCATTCTATTGTCATTTATTTTGCCTCATGGCAAATTGAAGACAAATAATATTCCCTTGAGGAAGTGAAGTACAGTTTATTCTGATCCTTTTTGGATGTCCTAGGATAGCATTCAGATTCATGAGTTAACTCAAAACGATATTGAATCCTTAAACGTTGCTACTTTATTAGTGTCATTGGTACAATTACTTTTCTTTACACTAATATATTTTTTAAGGAATCTTTGTGTCAAATTCTCAGTCAAAACAGACTTTCAAGACTCATTAATAGACTTTGGCCTTTGTGCTCATGTTCTTTCCCATGAGAGTGCTCTGTGGCCCGGTGAACTTGCTGGGATTTATTTAGGCTTTTTTTGGGGGGGGGTGTCCTATTGTTCCTGAAGTTTGATGTACACACAGCTTCTTAATTCCCATGCTTTTTAATATAACTTGCTAAATTAGTACCCTGCTCTGTATGGAAAACTGTAAAAATGTTCACTCTATGAAGAGGTGTGACTGTTTGCCATATCTGATCTGACTTATTGTCCAAAAAGGTTTTTCTGAAGCGTTATCCTTCACCCTCTAAAATAGGTGACACATGGTTCCAAAACGAGTTCCTCTTTTGAATGTTTTGTATGATTAAATGAGGCTGCTTTTATTTTGAGGGAAGCCCCCAAAACAGTTAGATTAGTGGTTTTAAATTTCCAGTTGCAAATGTGAGTGAATTATTTAAGCTGGATGATGTAATTACAACTAGTTTACACTGCACTGCACATTGTTGTTTTTAGATTTTGATTGTGGAATATATGAAATGTATCTCCGGAGAGTAGGCCTATCGTGTGTGTGTGTGTGTGTGTGTGTGTGTGTGTGTGTGTGTGTGTGTGTGTGTGTGTGTGTGTGTGTGTGTGTGTGTGTGTGTGTGTGTGTGTGTGTGTGT
>JAVQJS010131496.1:0-11363 GCA_036024795.1 Galaxias rostratus | reverse complement strand
AATACACCATAATGAAAAGACAGATTTAGATTTTTGCTAATTCCCTCCTTCAGGGAGGTTCTCCTCTCTCCACAGAGAAACACTGGCGTTCTGACAAAGTTACCATCATGTTCTTGGTCACCTCCCTGACAAGGCCCTTGTCCCACAATTGCTCTGTTTGGATAGCCGGTCAGCTCTAGGAAGACTCGTGATGGTTCCAAACGTTCCATTTACGGATGATGGAGGACATTGTCATCATCTGCTTCAAAGCAGCAGAAAGTTTTCGGTACAGTTCCCCAGATTTGTGCCACGGGAAAATCTTGAATCAGAGGTCTTCAAACCAATTCTTAGACTTTGTTGGTTTGTACTTTGACATGCACTATAATAATAATGCATTTTATTTAGTTTTAAGCGCCTTATTAAGACACTCAAAGCGCTTTTACACAATTAGGTCACCAATTGATATCATACTGAACAATCGACCGACAGCTATCAAACACTACACTCAGTCTGAGTGATACCACGTTAACCAATTTGCGCCAGACTTGCTCCCCCAACATATATTACATCTTTCTCACAAACATAGAACACACCGACCGACTCCAGATTAAGTGTCAGTGACTGATCAGGGCACTGGCAGGAGGATGAGGCATGTTTTTTTGGACTGTGGGAGGAAACCGGATTACCCAGAGGAAACCTACACTAACATCAGGAGAACATGCAAACGCCACACAGAAAGGTCTTTGGGTCACAGTGGGGATCCAACCCAGGACTTTCTCGCAGTGAGGCAACATTGCTAACCACTGCATCACCGTGCTGCTACAATCACTATCAACTATCAACTGCATTCACCGCATGTGGACCCCAATTAAGCTGTAGAAACATATCAAGGATCAACAGCGGAAACCGGATGCACCTGAGCTTCACGGCAAAGACTGCCTACTTAAGTACATGTGATTTCTTAGTAATTTATTTTTTATAAATGTGGAATAAAAAAGTTTTTTTATGAAGAAATCAATACATTTTGGAATAAGGCCGTAATATAACAGAATGTGGGAAAAGTGAAGCGCTATGAATACTTTCTAGATGCACTGTATATTGGAGAAGTACACTGTAATGAAAAATACATATTTGAAAGGCAATTTGAGTCCGGGGAGATGTTATAATGCCTCCCCCACCTTAGATTCTCTTGCAGGAGGCACCCCATGTTGATATTGACCCGTTCATGGTGGGTGTGTGTTTGCTTTTTGTGTGTGGAGACTCGGAAAGTAACACACACACAATCACAATGTCGACTATCAATAGAGCACGGTGGGTGGGCTCTGTGCCTCAGATCCCCCTGGTTCACATCAAAGGAAGAGGAAAACATCATTGTCGAAGATTCCCCCAGAGGGACATCTCTTCCTCAAACTCAGAAGGACAGTCTTTTTCGCCGCCATAATTAGCACATCATTATCACACAGATACCAGATTCTGCCTTATTTGCCTCCAATTGGACATTGTTTCAGGCGCTCACATAGAGAAGATTTGCAGACAGGCTCAATGTGGCTTCAGAGCCAACATCACCTTTGTATACCAACTTCAACCCCATATCTGGTTGCTTGACTGCAGGCTATGAACGGTCCTGGTGGTGTGTACTCAGATCACTGCAGTATCCCAAGCAATATTCTGTCTCTAGTCCACACCTTGACTGAAGGCAAGATCTGACGAAAGCCATGAAATGCAATGCACAGGTGACTGAAGTTGAGGTCTTAGGGGATTTTGGTCTAGGAATTTGGTCCCCTCATACTTAAGGAAATCCATCTGGATAAGCCATCTTGTTTATAAAGTGCTAAGTGTCCTTCTTTTACTTTGTGACATTTTAATTGATAAGTGTGTGCAATAGAGATATCGAGAGAGCATGCATGTGCTGGTAAAAACGTTTGTCCAAATAATTACCTCAAATAATATGTATCTTATAAGTGAAGAGAAGGCAACTCACATTGCCACTCCAAAGAACTCATGCTTGGCGGTAGAGACGACCACATCAGCTTGACAAAGAACCTGGATGTAGTCATCCTTACTTGGCAAAAAGCCCCAATGGAGAATATTTGAATCCAGTTGTCTTCTGGACGTTTCAAAGATTTCTGTGAGACAGACAAAGTGAGAGGTAGAGAAATATAAAAAGAAAGACGGTGAAAGAAGGAACAGCATGTCAATAAAAGAACAAGAGCCATCTTTGTTGTATGAACCGTGATCCATGATTGAAACAAATGCCAAAAGACTGATGGCTTTTGTCTGCATGGCAAACTAAATCTAGTGTCTCCTTTCAAGAACTCTTTATTACTAAAGGCCGAAATAGAACCAATGAGATGGCCATATAAGATAATTTAGTTTCATGGATGATAAATGGAATTAAATCATTCAAACCAATGCATGTCATTGGGAAACCATCTGCTGTGACACTTTGAATGTATAATGAGTTATATGTTGCTGTATCCTCACGAAAATAAAAAGTGATGAGCTTAGAAGGTTGCGTGGACAGTCGAGTATTTAGGAAAACACATCCACGAGACAGGGAACGGACTGAAAGTCTTGGAATCAAAGAACCACCTCGGCAAAGAGGGTGGTTACAAAAAACACATACACCACACAAGGGTTAAGAAAATAATCCTTTTTATGAAAAGGTCTATATGAGAGAAACAACATTCAGTCAATAAATTGTTGGTAGATGTTCTCTTTTTTGAATACTTTAGCATTATAAAGTTTACTTATTCAATATTATAAATAAATGATACAGTATTACTGTAACTGTATTGTTTATCAATAAGTTCTATTACTCTACGATCAAATCAAAGAAAGTAAATATTCCTGAACTGGAAAAGGAATGTCAAAACAGCTGATTGGGGTATTAAGGAATAAGTCTCTCAATCCTTGAAAGAAAATCTTTACGTTTATGATATGGGGCACGACATCATAAGAAGAAAAAGAAACAGGTGAGGGGGTGAACATAATCAATACACTGACCCTATTAAGAAAATCAAAGTAGATTAAAATTGTCCTAATGTGATTGCCTTCCGAGCAATCAAAAACGTAATTACTAAATATGAGACGAAATTTACGGTCAGGCTTTCCATCTGTTTATGCTACTATAAACGTTTACACCCCAATATAAGAGAGTGTGTTTCCTGTAACTCTGTCTCCTGTAACTTTGCTTCAAGCCATGGCGGGGGTGTTTATTAATTAACTTAACACTCGCCTGTAAATGTGTTTGGGTGTCCCTAAGTCATTATAGCGTCATCACCCACAAATGGAGAGTGTGTTTTGTCAATTATAAAGTGTCCTAGGGGCTAAATGCATTGGCCTGTCTGATGACCTTAACCCTTAATCTAGTCTAATAACCAATTACATTTAAAACCATAATATTTACATCCGCCTCGGGCAAAGCAACTTCCAAGAAAGTGGGAATAAATAAAACTTTACAACTTTTTAAAGGTGGGCAAGAAGTCACCAAAGTTTTCATTATCATTACTCAACATGAAAAATGTAATTTATTTGGCTGTCATCACAAGATCAGTCATCTTTCTTCCTCCTCTCTCTGCAAAGAGCGTGAGACTACATGTGGTGCTTACGTGTGTGTGTGCGTGTGTGTTTTTGGTGAGTACCTGGCACATCGGTGAATGTCTCCCCCAGGACAGAGAGTTGAAAGTGCAGGCCTCTCTGTTTCAAAGTCAGCAGGGTCTTGAAGAACAGCTCGGGGTCTTTGTCATGCTCCCTTCAACCCCCCACCCCCACCCGAGAAAAAAGACAAGTCATACACCTTTTGATGCAGAGATTTTCACAAATGTAGAAAAACATGCCCCCCCCCCCCCCTTCTCACACACACACTCAAACAGCCACACATAAAGGACGGGCCAGACAAGGCTCCTTTGGTGGGCCGGGAAGCCGCAGGCTTACACCCCTGGACCTAGCCAGCATTCTGATTTATTCACACACACAACCTCCACCCCTACCTCACACAAAACACACACGCGTGAAGGCAGCCAAGCCAGGTTGTACACATGGCAGCCGCCAGAGAGAAAGATCATAGCCCTCCCTAGAGGGCAATTGACTGTGATATCTCTGGTAGCGGTGAGCCAGGTGGGGGATTTAACAAGCTGACAGGGAATCGCTGTTCGCTCAGCCAACCAGTCATCCTTGATGTGTATGCGCTTGCCTGGGAGGTTGAGCTCCTAGTTAACACACAGGTGCTGCGCTCAGCTGCCGAGCAGATGTCACAACTAGCTAGTGGCCTGCCACTCAAATCAATGCTAATTTAAATGGGGTTACAGCATAAAGAGTAGAGTGAACTAACATGAGGGTTGTCATCATCATTAGCAGCTAGGATAGCCTCACACCTTTCCCCCGTGAACAAGGGAAGCAGCGAAGTCCAGTGATACAAATTTGCTTTGAATGTTGGTTTGTCACCTGCTTGTTGACTGTCATTGACTATTAAACAGCGTAATGTGAATAAAGACTTTATTTATGGCCTAGTCATGTCAGTGGCTTTGCAGAGTACTGAGGGAGTCTGCCAGAGACTACGAGTCTGAGGCCGGATGAAAGCAAGGCCAGTAGGGGGCAGTCTACAGTTCCTCTCCAGGGAACGGTCCTACTCTGCGTGGGGCCATTATACTTGATGATAATATAATAATGCTGCATCACACTGCATCACACTACCAATAGAAACACATGCCACTCAATGTTTGGAAACCATATCATGATCATAAAAGAACACAGTGTCGAGTCAAGAGCCAACATCTCACAAAGGCGTCGCACTAGCACAACACGAGGAAACATGACAAAAAAATTCTATATCGTCTACTAAGGAAACCATTTTAAAATGAAGTGAGGGACTCGGTGAAAGTGTGAAGGTCAAATGGCCTCTTAGTAGCAGCCATGGACAAAGCCCTCTCTCAGCTCCTGCACTGTAACACACCAGCCTCTCCTTAGGTGAAGTATTAGAGGGCTTATTTATTCTCATTTCCACCGCTCATATTCACTGGCTTTCCCTGTGGATAAGGAGCTAATTCCCTTATTTCCTACTCTTTCTAGCTCCTTACGCGAGGCATGAATCCCTATTCCCCTATTACCGATACAGGGGAGACAGGGGAGGACAATGAGTGAATGAAACGGTGATAACGCCACGCTACCATCCCCCTCAGAAGGAAAATTAGTGTTAATTAATGTGTGGGATAGGACTGTCAGGAGGAGCCTCCTGAGCGACCCCTTAAATGCAAACACACGCGCGCGCACACACACACACAAAAACACACACACACAAACACACACACACACACACACACGCACACGCACAGGAACACGCACACACAGACCCACATGTACAGTACACATACACACGGTGCGTAGCCTACATATCAACAAACTCACATGTGCGCAAAAACACTGGTGTGCGCACGCACGCACACCTCCCCGTATCGCTCGAAGAGCCCTGACTCCCCACTGATGACCTAGATCTTTTAATGAGGACCGTTAACCCCCAGCGACAGTCAACCAAGTCTGAGCTGTCATCCCGCTGATTAGAGTGTGAGTGACAAACAAAGAGCTACGTGGCATCATCCTCCCATTATCATCCCCACTGCTGAAGCCCCACTAATCTGCAGCTAAGGCAAATAGAGGTTGTGGTCTAATGAAAGGTAGCCAGTGTTTCCACACGCCCTCGGACGCCGTTCGGCTTTGCATGCCGGCCGACCCATCAGGTGCTTTGGGATCACCTTCGCACGTAACACGATTGGTTCATCGCGAGGAGTGTCTCGGAAAACTAGGTTCCATAACCTCCTGTGCTCCCCTTTAATTCACTCCCTTCATCCGGTCCTTGGTGGTGCTTGATCACCCCTGTGACCTCGAAGGCACATGCAGATGAAGCAGAGGATGGAAGAAAGAGAAATGATCAAGTGAAAAAAAAAGTATTTTTCCGTGCTACCAGTGAAACCTCATTAATTTGCATAACGTACCAACCCAAAAGAAAATAAGATCCTCTCATTTAGAGATGTGTGATTAAATATTCCCCTTTATGTTGCACCCAAGAGGTGCGTTTTAAAATTCAAATACTATTTACTCCGATGCACAATGTGAAATGAGCCCAATCACAGGGAAACCAAACGACTGGAGCCCTAATTAAAGGGACACTTGAAAGACAAAGAGCAGCTTGTTGGGGAGAGATTGTGACAGTCAACTACAGTGCAGTTTAAGCAGAGGAGGATTGTGTGTGCCTTGTACATTCAAACGCATTGACGAAAAAAAAGGCACATTTCTGGCAATGGGAGTTGTTCCAACCCACCATCTTCAGGGGCAACTACAGAGCACGAAGCTCTTCAGAAAGGCCGAAAAGGCACAGCTTTTAAAGTGGTGCATTGAGATCCACAGTCAAACCAACTCTTTGCCAGCTAAGTATACACTGTTGTGTTAAATAGGTGCTAAAAAAGCGGACTGCTCTGTCATTTAACGTGACTCGTAATCACTTGAATGTTAATGCTGCGTATGAAACTCTGATGCTTTTCACATAAGTGTGTAAACCACCCCTCGGAGGTAAAGACTTCAAATAATACACAAAAAAAGTACATCTCATCATATTTCAAATACATTTTCAAGAAAGAGCCTTTCAAGAGTCTAAAATTTAATAAAAGATAACACTAGATACTTATATACTAACACTGCATCATTGCAGTATAATTTCATCCAAACGCTATGATGAATCGAAATCATTGTAAAATGACGGTGACACAACCATTCCGGACGACAATACAAGTCCTGTCCTGGCCCTGTGTCGGTGGGAAAGGCTGCGCTGAGGTCGGAGGGTAGGACTCTGCCAGGGGAAAGCCCAGAGCCAGGTCCAGACGCCCTGCTTCGCTGGCATATGGACCCTACTGCCGGTGCGTCATAGTGTAATGGACGTCGGCCAGTAGACAGAAAGATTAACAAAAACCATCAACGCCTTAGCTGTCTTTGATGACGCACCCTACCACACACCAGCGTCCTATATTCGTGACTCACGGATAACATCGAGAGTATCCCGAGTTACACCACTTAACAACAACTTAAATACAACTTCTGTATTCCTGCACCACCTGCTCGATTGCTTTGTTTGTTTCCTGTTTTTCCTCTTCTTTTTTTTCAATCAAGAGGACAACAATCCTCTTGGAGGTAAAAGTGGATCCTGGTCAATCTCAGCATCCTGAGCCCCTGGAGCTAAAGCCCTAGTCCTGAGAGCGATTTGAATTCCCACTCCAAAACTGGATGTTACCAACGTGACACAAGGCCAGCTTCACCTGTAAACAGCTGTCCCGTTGGTGGGCCTCTGCTCATCCCTCCCTCCCCCCTGGCCAGCCGTGCCTGCAATAAGACAGTCCTGTAATCTGAGGATCCAGGCCACACACAGATTAACAATCTGAAACCCATGATCAGGACAAAAAAAAGTGGAGGGCAGAGAGAGACAGAGAAAATATAAGGGGGAATGAAATAGAACAAACTGCTAGCAGATTCACTGAAAGAGATTATCTGGGCAGCGCTATCACGCTCTCCCTCGCTCTCGTAGTGTCTGTCTTGCTATTTCTCTCTCTCTCTCAGTAAATCCTAATTTAGCCCAGAATAAAGCCAGCGTTTATAAAGCTTGGATGTTGGGAGCGATAATCCATCTGTGTTTTGCTCAGTTTATAGGAGATTACACCATGGGCGCTTTTGTTACTGATATGAGAGTAGGTGAAAAACAGGCATCCGACGCAAACAGAGGGCAAGAGAATAGCCATGGATAGAGAAGGACTGACAATGGCACACGACCGTGCCAGCAAGGAGCCACGGCTACGGTGGTCTTCTTCTGTGGTTGTTAATTTCATGTGCAAACATGTTTTGGCGATGATTTTAAAGTGTGCTGTTTAACCGAGGACAGAGCTGGGGGAGAATATGAATGCCAGAAAGACTGCCGTCTATCTTATCAGAGTTAGATGAGGCCAAATTATAGGTCAGAAAGGTTCCTCAACTGAAAACTCTTACATCAGATGTGAATATCTGATGTGGTGATATAAAAGATTTCACATCACAATCACATTTTGAGTATCCACAAAAAAACACTTGTTTTAAAAATGAGTCATATTTCCTGCCAAAATCTGGGGAGAACCCTACCGACAGAAACACTTTCTATAAACCTTTCCACTTTCTTCTGATTAAGCCTGTGTTATTTTCCCCGCCCTTGGTTTGTTGTCAAACAACCATTCGAGTCTCAAAAGCAAACAGCTCTCAACAGGGTTGAAAAGTTAAAAGCAGTGTTTTTTCTTCTAGGTACTTTTGTGTCTTCATGTGTTGCAGGATAAATTTAAGACATGATCTTTGGATTATGGTTTGCGTGACTACTTTGTTCTCCGCCATGCCAAGCAGTGCCAGCAGCAGCAAACACAGTAAAGCAAAGCAAGGTAAAAAGAAGTCCGTCGGGACAATTGCTGCACCGCTGGTAGACCCACATTGACAGGCCACTTGATATACGGTGCCCATATTCTCACGAATATATTTATATGCTTCATGGTGGGGTCCAAGCCTATTTTCTTTGCAATCAAACTTTAACAAAATCTTCATGTTTAGTCATTCCAAAGGCCTTATTCATCCAGAACGTATTAATCAGCATGGAAGCCTACTTGTATGTGCTTAACACCACTGTAGCTTTAAGATTCAATTTGATACTCTCGGGCCATTATTATGTAAAGCCAGCCTATATTAAAATGTGCAAGGAAAAAAAATTATTGTAATCAACTATTGTATTGTTTGTGACATTACAAAGGGACATTGCTATTCTGTTCTCGTTCATCTTTAAATAACACAGCAAAATGTAATGAACAGAGACAGAATCTCTAGTAGGGAAGCACATGTTACAAAAACTTCTAGCAACGTTTTCTTGTGTATATGTGTGGATTATGAGCATAAAAGGTATATCGGACGCCATAACTCACCACCTGTGGGGCCAGACGATGTGTAGTGGTCTGTCTTTCCCTCCAGTCATTTCATATTTCACAACCATGGCCTCAGGAGGTCCTCTGCCTCCATTGGGGCTATCACTTGTGCCTTCTGCCTGGTCCGATGCAGCGCCCCCTGGCTCTGGGTTCAAGCACCGCGCTTTGGCGGCGGCAGCAGGAGGTTCGCTGAAAGGACCCTCTTCGTGCTCGTCTGTATATGACTCCGCTGGCCTGCAGGGGATTCATCCAAGTGACTCATTAGGTTTTATCCAGACTGCGAGACAATCTGTCACATTTCAGATGCACACTATGCTTATCTTTAAGCACTATCTCACACTCTCACACACTGAAAGCATGTTTTTATAGCCAAAGGGAAGCTGCCGTATTGACACTTCGCAGAGGTCAAGTGCAGTCGATTGGCCTCCAATTCATTGCACAGTGTTGCAGTCAATGTATTACCATGGAGTCACTGTGCCGCCCGGACAGATGTGCTGCTGGCCCTGTGGGGTACTGATGTCATCAATACCAGACGATTTTGGCCTGAGCATGAGCTTGTGATCAGGAAGAAGCCTGGGGAAAAACGTGAAGCAAACATAGCGATCAATTATGGGAGTTTGCACATACGTTGTAAGTCTGTAGCCATGACACACTTTGCTCAAAGCGAGGGCAGGGGAATGCTTTGCATCATAGAACAACAGAGTCACAACTGAGAACAAACAAAGGATCTTCCAATGCTACTGAAATCCTCTGCCTGTGTGACGGTTTGCTTTCCTTGGAGGGATCGAGCTGCACGGGGAGGAGAACAAGCATGGAAAGATGCTGATGTCATTGACTGAGGAATGGGAAACACATTGAAAGTGCTGGCACCGGGGCAAGTGTTCGTGGCTAGGGAGAATTTATGAAGAAGAGAGGGCTGCTTTGCAGGCTACAGGGAAGCATAGAGGAGTTCACTCTCCTACTTCAAATCGAATTTGACTCTCTACAATAATACACAAGTGCATTCATGTTGTGTCAAAAAACATTTTATGAGGATGAAGAATAAGAAAGTGAGTTATGGAGTTTGAAAGTTTTTATATCAAATAGGCTTGAGCATAATACAATTTGCAGGTTTATTAAACAACCACCAACAGCCTTCTTATACCCTATTGTCAAGTTAAGAAGCAGGTCTAACACAAAGTGTAACTCGTCCCTGATGCCACACGGAATACCAGCGGTGAGAATGACATCACAGTGTGTCTAATCTCTCCTGACAGATTTAACATTGTTACCATGAGATGTTTATGGTGTTTACAGTGGCTCTCTATCTCTGGAGAAGTCATCTAAAATGAAAAAATCTTGTGGCATGGCAGACATTTGGTTTAAGTTAAGATGCATTTTAAGGCAGAATATAATACGAGAGGGTTGAAACGACACACATTAGAAACTACAACTACATGAAGGCAAACCTTTTAGGACAAGATTGAATCCTGCAAAACTTTTTGCGGCACTGAACCTGCGAGAAATAAAACATAATGGCACAGAGCAGACAAGTAGAAGCATAGTCAGAAGCTTGTGTTAAAATGCAATACGTAGACATGCAAAAGCAAGCCAGGTAAGAATAGGCAAACCAGAAGAGTTGATCAATACTGTAAATGAATGTGAGTGTGAAGTGAACTTATTACAGAGAAACAAATTCTTTGACAGGGGGTGTAAATAGCACTCTTCCCAGTGGTGAGTAACTGTTTCATCTATAGTATACTGACATCACTGAAGCATGCATATGCTTGCTAGAAGCAAAGGTGAATTATGCTTTGAGCTTATTAACTTCTTAGAGTTTTTTAGTGTAATATTTGTATATACAATGTGTGTACATTGTAAAACAAACCAATCTACTTTTTTAGTCATCTACACTATTACAAGCACTTATCTCGACTACATCCACTACAGTTCTCATAGGGAGAGAATGGATTCAGTAATTGGTGATAATATTGCCTTAGGTGTGCAAAGATTAGCATAAAGAATGCAAGGAAACATAAGGTATTGTGACGCTAGAGGACAAATGGTATGTTCTGCCAGTCTCTGGTGAGCACTTGGCTTATTAGGATCTATAAAGGCAATCTAAAGCCCAACAAAGCAAAGCGAAATTACCTTGACAAGCCATTGATACAATTGTCAAAGCACCAAGATTGCGCAGACGGATATATTACATAACCGATATGGACATGTAGTCATCCCTCCAATGTAGATATCTGCTGGGGCTGACAAGGAGGCACTTGTGGTTTGGTATGACCAATGGCGCTGCCTCACAAGCTCCTGGGAAAATTTCATTCGATAAGCCATTTTAAAAATTGAATGAAGAGCTTTTGACTAGGGTAATAAAAACACTGCTGTGTCTCAGAGAGAGAGAGAGAGAGAGGGGGGGGGGGGAGG
>JAVQJS010131493.1:0-16414 GCA_036024795.1 Galaxias rostratus | reverse complement strand
CCGGCGGGGGTAATCCGAAAGCAGCCCCCCCCCACCCCCCCTGTGCTCCTCTGTCCCCTCTCCCCCTGCATACGAGTGGACCAGGGGATTTAGACTGGGCCCAGTGAAAAGGCCTTTGTTCACGGGCCCATTCACATGTACAGAACCCCCCAGGGCCCACATCAAAAGATGATGGAGGAGGAGGAGGAGGACTCTGGTGTGAATAGAGGAAGAGGACCTGAACCCCACCCCCATGTTGACCCAATGGAGGCTAGAATGGGTCGAGGATATGGCCTCTGGGGTGGGGGGTGGGAGGGGGCGCTTCATTTGAATACGGTGCAGATGTAGGGAGCGGAGTCGAGGGACCGAGCCATGTATTCCCCGTTGTTAGGGTACGGAGGCAAACCAGCACCCGGAGCTGATAGAATCGGGGTGGTTGTACAACTTTAAAAAGGTTATAAATAAATAATTAAAACGTTAAGGTCAATAAAATATGGCTGGTGCAAGTTGCTGTCAGGCACCCAGAGCTCCGTCACCCTGTCCGGATACTAAGGAATGCATTACATGTACGCTTGTCCTTCTGATGGGTGATCTTTCTCATTATAATTAAAAAAATATAATTTTATTTAGCTTTTAAGTGGTTTTCTAGATACTCTTTCATTTTACACACATCGGTCGCCAATTCAAAAACACAGAACGAACTACAAATGGACCCACAGCTATTGCCATGGCTATCAAAACACAACACTCATTCTGAGTGATAAAAGGGCAGCCATTTTGCGCCAGCCTTCCTCACCTAACATATTACTACAGGCTGGCTCACACAGATCGGGCACACGGATCTACTCGGGTTGAATTGGCTGTGACTGTTCAAGGCACTGGTGGGAGGCAAACCCACTAAGCCTCGGGGGGGGGGGGGGGACACACTCCACACAGAAAGACCCCTGGCTGAGGTGGGGTATGCACCCAGGAACCTCCTTGTCTGAGCCACTGTACTGCCCTCGAGCTTAAAATCAACACTAGCCCGTCCTCATTGAGAGAACTCAAGGCTAAGCGTCGTGTGACGTCATAACGTCCTTGAACAGGTCCAGTGGGATATCGAATCGCGTTTGGGATTTCTGTCAGAAAGGATGACAGACGGCCATTTGCATGTCAACGATCACTAAAGGATCTGCTTTGGTCATCGAGTCCCGTTCTATCCAACAATATGATGACATACTCCTGTCGGACAAACATGTCGTTTCTCCGACAGTGTCCCGGAACTCTCCCTGTCTCGTATACGAGTCATTTCTCTGGGAGATAACAGAACTCCCCTTCCCTCTTCCACCCTTCCTCCCTCCCTCCCTCCCTCCTCCTCTCAAAGGCTCCGTTTCCTGGAGCCGTGTCTCCCGCTGAAGGCTCGAGTCGTCTCATCAAACGGACATGGGGTAATGTTCCTTCCCGGAGAGGGCTCTAATCCCGCTCGCCTCCCGGTCACCTGGGTCTCCCTAAACAATCAGTGCCAACCTCTCTAATTGATCCCATCAACCCTGAGAAGGTCTGGATTAAACAAGACGGAACAGGATGTATGCCAGGTCAAGCCTCTTCTCTCTCTCTCTCTCTCTTTTTCTCTCCGTCTATCTGTCCTCACCTCTTCTTCTCTCTCTCTCTCTCCCCCCTCCTCCTTTCTTCCTTAAACCCTACTACCCGTTTTAGTCTGAGCACTAAGTGTTTGTTCCTAAGCTGTAAACTGACCTCTTCTTTTTCGCCGAGGTCGTCAACACGTACAGCGAGTGCTTTCACCTCCGACACCCCCAAAGGCAACGTCACTGCCTGCATCATCAGAGCGTGTGGTCTTCTCACAGACTGACCCCGTGACCCCGTCAGTGTAAATCATACAGCTTACAGGGCGTCCGAGTATTGACACAAGCCATAATGACATAATTGGCCGGGCTAAGTGATTGATTGCAGTAGTCAACGCACAAGACTGAGGTAGAATCCCCTCACCCGCTGACCTCACCTGAGAACAGCACCTGTGATGACCTCAATTAACGAGTTACAGAGAGCGTGTGTTTTCAGAAGCTCTTCAAACGCGTGGCAGGTTAAACCAAGCTCCCCTACACTATTTGGAATGGCTGAATGTAGATGCACATGCATATATGGCAGCAGTCAGAAGTTTGGATGCAGCTTTCCATTCACTTGAAGTATGTATATACACACACACAAGCCTCATTTACATATGTATATCAATAGACACATGTACATATATATACACACACACACACACACACACACACACACACACACACACACACACACATATATATATATATATATATACATACATATACATATCAATTATACAAATGTTTCCATTGAATTGGTCCGCTCCCTCACCTGTCTCCTCTCGCGGCGGGACAGCGTGTGTCCGTTCAGCACTCTCCACAGCATGCGTCCGGAGATGGTGGTGTCGATCCACAGCAGCCTGAAGCCGTGGTAGTAGTGCTTGACCTCGTCCACCACGCGCTGGCGCACGGTGCGCCTCACCAGGGGCTCGGCCGCCGCGGCGGGGCTGTACACGGGGCCGCCTTCCTCCAGCTTCTTCTTCTTGTCCTTGAGGGAGCGCAGCGACAGCTCCGCCTTGGAGTCGTCCCCGAGGGGCCCCGTGACGTGGATCCAGCGCGCCCCAGGGGGGAGGCCCCGGCGCCGGCGGGCGAGCGGCCACCGGACGCCCGTCATGGCGGGATACGACGAGGAAGAGGAGGAGGAGGAAGAGGAGGAGCGCACCAAGGCGGCGCAGTAGGCCGTCCGCGGGTCGAACCCGTGACTGAGGTAGCTGGTGAAGAGTTGGCTGTCGGAGGAGGAGGAGGAGGAGCCGTCGGACGTGTTGAACGCGGGGACGACGGACAGGGGTCCTCCGAGGCCATCGTCCACCCTGAAGGACAGAGTGATTAGCAACACAAAGAAAACACACACAGAATCAGTTCTCTATTACCAAGTCATTGATATGGGGGATAAAATTGGTGTGTCGGGTTCAATAAAAACCGTGCTAGCTTCGTTTCTGTGGTGGGAAAGAGTATTTTAAAGAGGATGTTTTGTTATAAATTTGCCCTACAGGGATACAGAGAGAAAGGAGATCACATGTCCCTGTTTGCAAGTGAAGCTGCAGCAGCACGCCACTGACCTGGGGTTTGAGAGTCTGAGAGCCGTGCAAGTGAAACAGGCGGCATCTTGTAGTTTCCCTGTAAGGGGAGAGAAGACCAGCAGACTTTAACTGACGCCATGCACAACGTCACACCATGACTCAGCACAGCGGGGCTCAACACATACACACACACAGGTTCCTGGTATCATTAACTCTGCAGTCACCGCTCAGTGAAAGAAATAGAAGCATTTAGGACTGGTTACAATTACTCCAGAGCTTTTTTTTGGGGCCAAATAAAAATATGAATAAAAATCCATTTTTGACAGTGTATGAGCAGATACACAGGGCTCCATTTAGCGCTAGGTCCTTTAGACAGATCTCCATTTAAAACTCCTGAACCGCACCACTTAGGTCCCTGATGAACAGAGGCTTCGAAAGATACCTTTACATGCAAATAGATTTGATTAACTGTGCTTGGACTATCACCATTCCCAGAATGCCTTTGCAAAGTAAAATAGAACCAACGTCATCACGGTGTCAAACTCCATATCGCCATGGTTACGACCAGGCCCATCTTAAGAGCTTTGATGACGTATTACAGCGACTGAGAACTGCTCAGGGAGCAGACTTCTAAAAACCAAGCGCACCTCTCTGTGTGACTGACAGCGTCCAGAGAGAGAGCGAGAGAGAGAGAAAGCGAGAGAGAGAGAGAGAGAGAGAGAGAGAGAGACATACATAGCTAGAGGCAGAAGAAGAGAGTGAGCGATAGAGACAGAGAACGGGGGCAGTGGATGGGTCCCATATGCTAGGGCACTTTCATTTTTTGCGTCGCTGGGTGCCATTCGAGGAACCCACCGAACACACAACAAATCAAACCTGATGGCAGTTTGTACAGTATTTGTTACCAGTGTCAATATTCTGATGCCACCACAATGTACTGCACTGAATCGGCCTGTACATTCTAGTTTACCCTACATCTATGGTGAGCACCCTCGTCGGTCACATGGTGTGCTGGGCCTCCTCCATCAAAGCCTGGCCAGACCATGATAACCGACCAATGGCAGCCGGCCAGGAGGACACAAGAGTGCACTAGAATGACATGTCACCTTTGTGACTGTACCACAGTACTGTTAGCTAGCTACCAACGTGTACACAGAGGCCATGGAGAGCTCTGGAAGCTTGGCTCTACAGCATAACAAACAGTAGCCTTTCACCCACATTGTACAACAGGCCATCTCATTGATGGAAAGCCTAAGTGGAAAAAGCAATAGCCTTTTAGTTAGACGATGTCTTGCATTAACAACAATAGCCCGCCACTGCATTTTTTATAAGACAGTTGTTTTCAAACCTGAATTGGCTACACACACACACACACACACACACACACACACACACACACACACACACACATACATACATACATATATATATATATATATATATATATATATAAAAATAAGTTGAAATAGTAGAAAACTGACTGCAGTCCTGCTTCTGGGAAACGTAGTCTCCGGTCACAACTTTGATTAGAGGACATGCCTCTCCCTCAAGGTCACTCACAACTACACAGCAGCCCTGAGTGACGTCGCAAGCGTTCAGACAGTTAACGACAGTTGCTAACACTTGTAATGTGGTCTCTTAGAGACGGTGAGTAACAACATACAAACATAACCAAACACGCCGTCCCCTGACTTTCTGGTCCTTCTAGGGTGCAGTAACGTACCTCGTACACAATGATTAAAAACTCAAATGAGAAGGGTACAGTTGTGTCTACAATGCAAGATAACATACTTCAGCACTATTTAGCTAGCTCACAGAACGTGGTAATGTTGCTGCACCGACACCAAACCATTCCTAACGCATGCCAAACCGTTTGTGTAAAATGAAGGCTCTATCCCTTGCCTATGCTGATGGGCTGCTTCTTTGCACAAAGTGAGATATAGCCAGACAAACACATTACACATCCAATTTCTGATAATCAACAAACAATGCGATGCAGCCCACATTAACTCTACATAGTTCTATCCAGGCAGTCTGAGATCTACTCGGCATGTACAGTCTAGCCAACCTAAAAAGGGATTTTAACCCAAAAAGCATTAAGAATCAAAAGATAACAATACTGCTGACTACTCTACTCCTATCAATCTGGCTCAAAGGTCTCTCCCTGGTCAATGTGTTAAGCATTAGGCAACCACTTGTTGCAAATTTTGAATCATCACGCTTGTATACTCTGCTTTCTTCCTGTCTTATCTTGGGTTTAGGGTGAAGATGTGTGGAAAGGTCAAGTCAAAGTCAAAGGAAAGTTGTGTTATTATCTGGAAGAACCTATTACGGTTGTATTGGCATTGAGCTGTTTGTGGAAGCTAAAGTGAGGACCGCACCCTAGTAATGAGTAAGTGTGCATTAATCCTGGAAGGTTGGAATCTATGTGTTTATGTGCACAGGTAGCATCAAAGGGTTGGCAGGCTTAGACAGCATTAGGAGGAGCAGAGACAGAACTGTGCATAAACAATGCATACCGCTGCTATTGGCAACACCGACTGCAGCCAATAAGCACAACCACATATTTAGGAGCATGCTACAATTCAAATATGCCGTTGGGACTATACAAATAATAAGAAGAAGATGAATAAGAAGAGTGAAGTTTGAATGTAGCTAACTTCTTTACAATCCCAGTCAAACGTTGAGTGGTTGTTCTCACTGAGTGCCTGTTGTCTATGACAACACAACAACGTTGGCACGTGTCTGCCAAACAGTAGCGAGTTACTTCCTCGAAGGAACGTCTGTCTGACTGTCTGGTTCAGATTATGGTCGTCTGAGGCCAAAAAGCTACGCTGACCTTTCCAGAATATAAACGCCTCTCTGTCAATCTGGGGCTGTTGCAAAGTAGCATGATGTGTATGAGGGTACCAGTATTACAGTAATCCAGACACTCAAGTCTCCTCCTCTGTCTGTTTGCCTCTTTATTTATAAACTATACTTTACTGTAACCTGCTATACAGTCTGGGCAGTGACAGGACCAGCAGTACAAGCATTCCATTCATGCTCAGTCATCACATGATACATCTAATTGGATCCTGTGACTAACTGGAAGGTAACGCCTCATCTGTGTTCGGAATAAAAAGATATGGGAAAGGTTTCCCGAAACAAAGTATTTTCCCCCAAAAAAACATCCAATATAAACACAAGCACATATTTCGACAACATTTTTGACAAGGTCTTGCGCAACCTTTGGCTTGCCCGGTCTAGAATGAGGTTTAAAGTATTCTTAGTTTGGTAGTTACTGGCTAGGCACACCTGTCTACACACGTTCTGTCTGACTGTAACATGCTGCAAATTCATTGTTTTGTTTTAAGCCACAATAACAAAAGAAAACGTAAAACTCGATATGTGAATATTAAGCATTGATGCTCTTGAAACGATCAGCCCTTTCTTAAAAAGGAGTGAATGATGTTTTATTTAGTCTCAACATCGTATGACGTTTTCCTGCGCACACACAGGATGCCTAGGCTGTCGAAGAAAAACAGCAAACAATCCGCTGCTTCCTCACAAAATCATCAGCACCAGACCAGCGGATTTTTTGGGGGGGTTTGCTTTAAAAAATAATAGTTTCGTAAAATGGGAGACATCTTATAGTCTGTCTGATACGCAGATGGAGATTTCTGCCATGGCAGACTGCAGCAGAGGGGGCGCATGCCAGTTGAAATGAACCACCGGTGTCCTCAAATAACAGTATTACATTATAAATATGTACATTTTTTTTTTTTTACCTTTTTTGAATTCGCTCTTCAATGTCCTAGATGTTTTCATTAATGGACAGCGAGACCTTGTTAAAAGGATTAACGCCATGCGGATACTCGGTGTAAAGGTCTGGCAACTAGATAGCCAGTCAGCTAGTTAGTTAGCCAACTAACCTTTGGACCGTTGGTAAACTATGATACCAAACTAATCAACGCAACCGATCCAGTTTAAACAATCAGACAGAGAACTAAAATGTGAAAGTCAACGCCTTGTGCGCTAACGACTACCGTCAGATATGCAGTCTACTGTAGTTGAACTTCTTGCCCCATGTCCTTCCTCCACCAGTCTCTGCGTGGATGTCAGCTAGCGTAGCTAACAATATATCCCGCTAACAAGTGACGATGGACTGCACTGGTTTGGGTTGGCTTCACTTTGTCTTCCGTTTTCCTCAACGACCGATTTATGACGTCCTCCTGCCTAGTTGATGCTGGAACTTTAGTTAGACAAGATGTAGCTGCTTTAACCAATTCACTGACAAATGTGTTCGTGTTCTATGAGCACAAAAAGCCATTTCAAAATAAACTAAGTGTAACCATCCCAGCATACGCGAGACTAGTAAATTTAATTACAGTACCTGGCGAGCTTTAAACTCCACCCATCTCGGTCGGTAGAACTGTCAATCAAACTGATTCCGCTCAGTGGTGAAGCAAAGTTCAGAAACCATACTTGAGGAAAGTCTTATTAGCTTGTAACAAAGGAATGGAACAGAATGTTTATTTTTCACTGTTAAATTCACTCGTCTGTATGACAGATCTATTTTGTAGCTTCTGTCAGTCTGTTTGTTTTTTTGTTTGTTTGTTTGTTTGTTTGTATTGCTTTCAATGTATCTTAATGGAGTAAAAACATGTTTTACCTTGTTTATTAACGTTAAATTTTTATTTAGTTCTTAACACGTCATTCCGAGGTTAAAACGAATTTCAATGCACCAAGATGCGTCAAATACAATTCAACCGTCGATCAGCCTATTCAATTAGGCTTGACAAAAAGAGAAAATATCACAAAGAAAAGTTGAGTGGTAGCCCGACCACTGCATCTACCTGTATGTGATTCAAGTCGCTATAGTCCACAAATTCCGTTTGGTAACAGCCACTGATTAAGCACAGACAGTGGGATTAGGCTTGCTAAGTAGGGCTTTAGCTAGGCCTAACTTGCATGACCACTATGCATTATAATTGACAACTTAATTTAACTATTTTTTAAAATGTTGTATTACAGGATCTCTGTCGCTGCTGCCAATGCGCTTTTCTTGGGAATAATGCAAAATGTCAGACTTTCAATGTTTTACAAATTGAATATAAGCTCTCAGTGGAAATTACTTTGTATATATATTTTGTGATTATAATTTGTGTATGTTTTTATTTGCACTACTGGCTTGATTCAAATGTGTTTTCAACACACCCAGCAGAGGCCAGGGAGGAGACCGACTTCTTACTGGACAAATTTTGAAAGGGCCGGTTGAACTTATCCCATCTCCAAACCAATCGGAAGTAAGTATTTTTCGCGCTGATAGGAAGGAGAGTTTCCCGCAAGCTTTGATTCGAGTTGAATGAAAACGCATTCTTTTTCAGAATGACCGGAGGCTACTTTGTCATCTATTAGCTTGACAAGACATTTATCAGGTAATGATAATGATAGTATTACGAGTTTATCGTTTTATCGGAGAATATGCAATATGCAAGTGTGATACTTTTTTCCGTTTAGCTTGCTAACCAACCAATGCGTGTTAGCATGGAGCTACAAACGTAGCGGAGTATGCTTGTATAGCTAACTACTTATGCTAGTTGTAGTACAGTGAATGAAAAATCTCCTACTGAAGGCTCAGCTAACTTGTTTTATCGCTATGTTTAGCTAACCTGCGCTAGTTCGCTTTCGCCAGTGCATTTGCATCCCCTGAATAAATGCGTTGTCATAGGCTCAAGGCTAATGCACCATGTACCGCATTTACCAGACCAACTAGCTAACGTCATACTTTTTATTTTTATTTTTATGTGAAACCGGTAACTTTACACGATGTCGCTCGCAAGAACAAACTTACTGCATACACATACTTTAGCAAGCTAGCTAGAGGTAATATTAGCAATGCAAAGTCTTTGCTTGCTACATTACAAATGCCTGTGTTGGAATGATTATAGGACAGTAAAATAATTCCTAGTTAATATTGTCAATTATTTCCTTGATTTGATTTTGTGTCACTTTTGTTGTTTGGCACTTTTTGAGGTAAACTTCAATGACCGGCCCTTGCTCAGTAGTTGATATGTCGTAAGTTGGATAGGATGGTTGGTGTGTCAGAAAGTAGACCGATCCATTTGCTGCATGGTGTGCATTCAAGTGGCTAGGCAAATACAGTACTTGATCGAATTGCCACACGTGTGGACATTTGAGTTTCTTTACCTATATCATGGGCTAAATACCCAATGAGTTCAAACAAGGGTCGTTTATATTAACACTGGTAAGGAATTTCAGCATATACTCCGGTCCCTGAAGTTATATAGTGAGTCTGTCAGCTGCCTTTATTCCCGCGGCTTTTCCAGTGACGCTGTGTTTGAGGCATTCAGTCATTGGCCATACATCTTATGCGGTGGCCCAAGCGATATAATTCGTGTCTCCTTCCTTGCACCGTTTACTCAAAAGTCTTTAACCATCGAAGCAATTCGAGGCCGAATATCGATTGGTGATATTATTTGACTTGATTTACTACCCGTCTATTTGAAACGTATGGACCCCGTAAGTAGCCATGGCATGTATGTGACTGGAAAACTGAAACTTACTTGGAACGACGGAAAACCTTAGTATTTTGTCAATGTTGCTAACTAGCTCTGTCTCATTCATAACTGACATTTCGGTGCAGTGCAGTACCGCGTCTTTGTTCCTTTTGGTTATTCGAGGGAAACACTTAAATGTTTCTACATTTTTCGAGCGTTTGTTTTAAACAATTTTAAGAGGTTCAAGGGCGTTTTATAATACTGCTGTTAATGTTTCTTTCTTTCTTAACTAAGTTAATAATTAAATATAAAGTATAGAATGCTGGTCAATGGTTTAATTACTTTATTTAATGATTGATGAAGAATCGCAGTATATCCATTTTGTCCATTTCTTGCAGCACAGCAATTCTGGAGGTTTGAAGGAATGGACAGCAAGGGATGTTCCCTGCCTGCGATGCTTGAGCCAGCCAACCCTTTTAGCATGAAGCAGCCTCCCGAGTCTTTGAGCGGCCGCAAGAGTCGTGGAGACATGAGCGACGACCCCGACCATTTGATGGACAAGGCTGCCGCTCAGCTGGCCGCCACGCTCCAGGACAGCGTGCTGCAGAAGATGGCCAACAACCACGGTCACGAGAGGCTCAAAGACCTGACGTCGCGCGTGCTCAACGGCGACCAGGACAAGATGCCCAAGCTCTGCGTCCCCGAGCCGCCCGCCCTGAAAAGCACAGAGGCGCCCCCGTCTCACGGCAGCCCGCATCAGCGCAAGAGTGCTTCTCCGTCTGCTCCCGAGCTCAAGCTGAAGATCACCAAGATGGTGAAGCAGCAGCAGCAGCAGCAGCAGCAGCAGCCACGGTTCGAGCCGTGCTGTGCTGAGGGCCACAGCGTCGCCACGGCTGCAGAGGCCATTTTGAGTGCGTCCAACCAAGGAAAGGAGGAGAGGAAAAGGAAAGGGAGGCCTTGCAAACCGAAACCCAAAGCCCGACTCAAACCAGCCTCCTCAGCCCTGGTGGTGCCGTTTCTCATGACAACGCCAGAGGACCAAACAGGAACTGCTGAAAAGGTTGGAGAGTCTTTTTATTTATTTCCTCGCGTTCCTCTAATACTGTTAAACATTAAAAACAATATTATGCAAATAACTGTCAATGCCAGACCAAAAAAAAATCCCAGTGTAAGTTTATAATTAGGATTCTTAGTCATACGTAGGACCTTATGGTTTCCAGTACCAATGCCTCTTCCACTTTCTGTCTGGGGAAAATATATTCACATTTTTAGGTTTTGGTAAAAAAAAAAAAAAAAGTTTTTTTTCTTCAAAGAATGTCGTTATCAACACAGCGTGAATTTTTATAAAAACCAAGATGTGGTTGTTTTCCCACACAGCAGGCTTATCTCCTCTCAGAAGTACAAGGGACACCTCTCCAGCCTAGCCTCTCTATACCAGAGGCTCAGGAGCCTCCTCTCCAGCCCAACCTCTCTATACCAGAGGCTCAGGAGCCTCCTCTCCAGCCCAGCCTCTCTCTCTTTGAGGCTCAGGAGCCTCCTCTTCAGCCCAGCCTCTCTCTCGTAGACGTTCAGGAGCCTCCTCTCCAGCCCAGCCTCTCTCTCTTAGAGGCTCAGGAGCCTCCTCTCCAGCCTAAGGTGGTCCAGGGCAGTGGGGTGGAGCCTGGCCTGCAGGTGGGCTACTCTGTGGGAGACGTGGTGTGGACCAAGGTGTCGGGGTACCCCTGGTGGCCCTGCATGGTCACCACCGACCCCGAACTCAACCAGCACGCCAAGCAGAAGCAGAAAGGTAGTGGCTTTGTACAGATCAGTCGTCACGCGGGGCACAGCTGATGTAGAAAACAAATGAAAGTGATTCATTCTCCTCAAATAAGAAAGAAAGGCTCTCCACATTATGTCCGATTTGTGTGAGTAGTATTAGTGACAACTGATCTACTGGTACACATTATTCGGATTTTTTAATTCCTCCATAAAAAGGGCAGACTAAAATCTCACTGTTGCTTTTGTTGAAAACACATTATTTAACAATAATAGATCAACATAAATATGTGCGTGAACAATATTACTATGAAACGCAAGTCTAATTTGGGCAGTTGTTTTTTAGGAATCTTTTGTGAAACAACACGCATTGTGTTTTTTTTTATTGATTTTGAGATTGAGGTTTTATTGGTTGATTGGATTTCCTCCGTGTCTCCCAGCAGCTAATGGCCGGCCGTTGGGGTTGCTGTACCACGTGCAGTACTTTGGAGATGCGCCAGAGAGGGGCTACGTGTTTGAGAGGAGCATGGTGGCCTTCCAGGGAGAGGAGCAGTACAACCACCTAGGCCCGCACCGCAGCAAGCAGCCAGCAAGCAGCCGCCTCCTCCATAAACGGGTAAACTAAACCCAAGAATACAGAAATCAACGTCGGTTTCTGTGTTATTGGTGGGAATATTGTGTTGGAGATATTTAAATGAGAATCGGTTCCGTGTAATTAGTGTGAATATTGTGTTTGAGATATTTAAAGTAAATCGGGTTCTATGTTATTAATAATACGTTTATAAAGTGCTTTTCAAAACTCTCAAAGATGCTGAAGTGTTATTAGGTGAACATTATGTTAGAGATATTTAAACAAAAATGGGTTCTGTTATTAGTGTGAACATTGCGTTAATGAAACACTGGGGTGAGTTAGTTATGTATTTTATTAAACGTCTGAAGGACAGAATGAAGACATATCAATGTCTCCTGTCCCTGGCGTGTCTGTAGTTCTGTATTTTATTAAACGTGTAAGGGACTGAATGGTGACTTATCAATGTCTCCTGTCCCTGGCGTGTCTGTAGTTCTGTATTTTATTAAACGAGTAAGGGACTGAATGGTGACTTATCAATGTCGTGTGTCTCAAGTTCTGTATTTTATTAAACGTCTAAGGGACAGAATGGTGACTTATCAATGCCGCGTGTCTGTGCGATGCGTCTGACCCCACCAGGCCGCTCCCTCCATCCCCCGTAAACTGCGCACGCAGTGGCACACCGGAGTCAGCCAGGCGAAGGAGGCCGTCGGCATGGCGATGGAGGAACGCATGGCCACCTTCACGTTCACTTACGACCAGGACGGACCGCACCTGAGCCCCCTGGTTCTGGAGAAACTGACGCCGGCCCAGACGAGACCGGCCGAGGAGGCCAAGAAGACGAAGGAGGAGGAAGAGGAGGAGAAGCACGCACGCGATAGGTCCAGGCTGAGCCCAGTGCCCCCCACCCAGAGTGATGCCACAGCCATGTCCACAAGCAGCCCAGCCCCCCGAGACAGAAGCACTTCGAAACGGAGCAAGACTCCAGCTCCTCCTAAACCCCCTCGTCGTAACCTAACGAAACGACGCAAACTACCTGCCTCACTTCTGAAACGGAAAGGGACGTCAACGAAGACCAAGAACCTCTCCAAAGAAAAGCCTCAGGCAAAGCCAACCTCTGAGGTTTGTAAAAAAATTAAAATATTTATTATTATATTTCATGGTGATGGAACGTGTTGGCGCGTTACTACTGACTAGGGATGGGCGTTTTGTTCCAGATCACTATTTGCATATTCTTAAAAAATGTGTTGGTTAATGACTGAAGATCGAAGATTATATGGAAGAATATTTATTCTTATCTATAAATTATTATTTTTAACTGCTATAGCACACTTGCAATCTAGCCTGAAGGGCTTCTATGATCTAAGCTTCGCTAAATGTACACATTCCTTTTCCAGTTTCTGAATATTTCTTACTCTGACATATTTGGAGAGAATTATTTTCTCTTTCTACTTTTACATATTCCAATGGCATGGGAACTCGTTATTGACAGAATGTAATCAAATTCTGCAAATTAATAATATTTCAATTAACTTAAGGCAAAAACATAAATAAATAACTGCAGCTATTTTGAAGTATTTGAATAATGGTGCCCATCCCTATGACTAGATAGCTGTTATAAGCTGTTTTATCTTTATAGGAGCCGGCCACTCAGTTGGCAGAAGCAGAATCCAAAGTACTTGAACCTCAGAAGAGAAAGAGAAAACCTTCGCTAAAATATCAGCCACCTCTCAAGACTGTACGAAGGAAGAAACCCAAACCCAACCTGGCAACCGTGACTCTCACCCCTTCCACTCCAGGTGAGTGGTCGCTATGGAAACGGAGCGGGAAATGCACTGTAAACAAAGTCAAAGCAATAACGTCTTTTCAATCGTTCTGTTTATATTAACATTTGAACATATTATTTGTAGCTAAACCTAAGACTCCTCGGAAGAAAAAAACGGCCCTGGACATCGATGAATCGAAACCTACCGCATTCACGCGGAGTGAGTTTCTCTGCCTTGAAACACAGCAATATACGTGTGGACTCTGACTCATTTAGTGAGGCGGACTTAGTCTCCTTCATCGGGCTTAAACCACCCTCTTCCTGTTTTGTCCAGTAAAAAGAAGGGAAAGGAAGAAATCCGCCAAGAGGTCACCAAGCGAAACCGTGGCGACAGAGCCCCAGCCCAAAAAGAGACGCAGGACGACCAAAGGTGTTGAAACCCCACAGGTGAGCCTATATTATTATTACTAGTGGGTAGGACTGCTACCTGGGATCAAAGGTCATGAGGTCAAATGCCACCTGGGGGCACCACCACCAGTTTGCCCTTGAGCAAGGCACTTAACCCTATATATCTCCAGGGGAGTGTCCCGCTTATTGTACGTCACTTCGGATAAAAGCTGAACAACTTGAATTGAGATGCATTCTATTAGACTGCAGCGGTCAAATCGATCCACTGTCGTCCTCTCTTAAGTGTGAGGTGTCCTTGTTGAAGGCCACAGTAACAGGGGATACCACTACCAAGAAACTCAGGAACAGAAAGACTAAGGAAGTCAACGGGATCAAAAGGAAAGTAGGCAAGACCTGGACAGTCTCACCCACAGGTAACTGCTATGAAGTATTGACACACTGCTTTAAACTACAGCTGTTTAGGAAGGCAACTGCATAGTTTAAGATTGCACATTAAACGCCTATTCTACAGTCTGTCTGAATTCACATCATAGCTAGCAAGGGATGCGATGAATTTGAGATTTGAATTTCCCTTAAACTGAGGCGTGTGTGCTCCTCCAGACGTCAAAGCCCCAGAGAAGCCTAAGCGAATCAGAAAGCGGAAGTGGGAGTCGGGGAACCAACCAGCAACGTCGCAGGCCAAGAAGAGGCGGTCCTCCCTCTGTCCTGAACCAGAGGTAAAAGATTTAGTCTGTCCCAAAGCTCCACCCCTCCATTGGGAACCCCCCCCCCCCCACACACACACACACACACACACACTCTTCACTGTGACTAATCCTCTCTTTCATAAAGAATAGTTCCATACCTGGATAGTGTCATATTGTTATGAATGGTTTCTTTAAACTGGACATGGGTGCAGTTCTCCTTAACTGTTCCGTAAACGATGGTGTCCTCTTTCAGCATGAACACTTATTTTTGTTTTATTTATTATTAATTGTGTTCATACAGGGTCAACCAACCATGTCTCCTTTCCAGCTGTGCCCTGTGTAAAGGCAGAATATATAAAATTACAAGTGTGTGTGTGTGTGTGTGCGCGTGTGTGCGTGCGTGTGTGTGTGTGTGTGTTACAGGGCTCGGGCAGTGAGGGTCGTCCAGAGTCCCCCAGTGACAGCCTGGACGGCACAAAAAAGAACGGACCCAAGAAAGAATTTGTCTGCCTGGTGAGTCCGCTCAAAACAGTTCCAATCCATGGCTCTTCATTGATATGACCTAGGATATTGTGTGTGTGTGTGCGTGCGTGCGTGCGCGCGCACGCTCCCTCATACATCCTCGCGTATCCCCTGTGGCCTTTCCTCACTGTGTGTGTGTGTGTGTGTGTGTGTGTGTGTGTGTGTGTGTCTCTGTGTCTATTTGGTGTGTGTGTGTGTGTGTGTGTCTCTGTGTCTATTTGGTGTGTGTGTGTGTGTGTGTGTGCGTGTGCGTGTGCGTGCGTGTGTGTGTGTGTGTTGACAGGTGTGTGAGCAGACTGGAGAGGACCTGGTCCTTTGCGAGGGCCAGTGCTGTGGGACCTACCACCTCCATTGTCTGGGCCTCGACCTCAAACCCCAGGGGGGCAAACTGCTGTGCCGCGAGTGCTCCTCTGGTGAGATATCCCCATCAATATAGAGATATATGTACACGAAGATATACCTATCAATATAGTGATATATGTACTTATCAATGTAGAGATATATGTACACTCGGATACAGAAATATATACTTATCAATATAGAGATATATGTACACACAGACACAGATGGGCATCTATGGCATTATAGAGAAATATGTGCATATATATATATATATACACACACACACACACACACACACACACACACACACACACACACACTGGCATATTAAAATATCCTCACTGGTTGTGTAAAACTCCTTTATTTATTTATTTATTTATTTTTTTTTTTTTTTTTTTAAACATTGTTTTATATAGGTGTCTTGTTTTTATAGAGAAATAGATTAATAAAGTGTTATATTGATCTACCTCTCTCCTATAGAGAAATAGATTCATAAAGTGTTGTACTGATCCACCCTCTTTCTCCTATAGAGAGATAGATCCATAGTGTGGTACTGATCCACCCTTTCTCTCCTATATAGAGAGAGGTCCATAACGTGTGGTACTGATCCACCCTCTGTCTCCTATAGAGATAGGTCCATAGCGTGTGGTACTGATCCACCCTCTCTCTCCTATAGAGATAGGTCCATAACGTGTGGTACTGATCCACC
Source organism: Galaxias rostratus (assembly GCA_036024795.1). Taxonomy (NCBI): domain Eukaryota; kingdom Metazoa; phylum Chordata; class Actinopteri; order Galaxiiformes; family Galaxiidae; genus Galaxias; species Galaxias rostratus. The sequence continues at coordinate 53 of JAVQJS010131493.1, read as the reverse complement.
CTCTCTCTCCTATAGAGATAGGTCCATAACGTGTGGTACTGATCCACCCCCTG
>JAVQJS010131479.1:0-19072 GCA_036024795.1 Galaxias rostratus | reverse complement strand
CCCCCAGTCAGAGCTGGTTAATGTGGCCCGGGAAAGGGAAGTTTGGGAAGCCCTGCTGACACTGCTGCCTCCGCGACCCGACCTCGGATAAGCGGATGAAGATGATGATGATGATGACTTAACAATGTTGTTATTTTCTAATTGAGGAAGACTAACTTAATCAGTTAGTCTTATACTCTAATAGTAAATTATCTACCCTTAGGCATCCAAGCAGAGAGAAAAACACAACCCACAAATAAGGTTATTATTTTTGCCATATGGAACCACCACATGACCCTAAAGTGCAGAAGGTGCAATTCGTTCTGCCAAGCAAAATGCCCAATCACTTAACAGCACAACATGTTGATCCACTAATTCATCTCACTAGAGGCAAAGATAGTGGCCAATAAGGACAAGTCCAAGTCATGCTTGTCCATATGTATATATAGTGCAATCATTTATTGACCCACTGATGTTACATTAATGTGAGTCAATCAAATGTACAACAACCCATTGAGTAATGTAAAGATCCAAGACATACATATGCATATCTAGATCTGCAACCACGCAAAACAGAAATTCAATAAAAAAGGAAAATGCTGAAGGAGCTTTGAAGACCTTGGTGAGAAAACTAGTCTGGAGTTAAACAATAACACTAATATTTTTAAATATACATGGTATTTAATTATGTGATTTTAGCAGTGAGTTTAGAGAGTGACCAAAAGATAGGTCACCACAGCTTTCCCACACTACACAGTCATGACATCAATACTGCATCGCTCTGCCGCAGAGGCAGTTCCTTAGCAACCAGCTCAGGCAACCATATCACCATAGCAACCATTTAGAGGGGAATTTGTCTGATAATGCTACTGTACCCATACTGATGAGAATGGTAATTTTTAAACAAATTTATATTACTCTAGTAATGGGGGAGGTGGGTCATGAAATTTGATAAATAATCAGCAAATATGACTGAAATTTCTAAATTAGCTTATGAATGTGTTAACCTTCTAGCTTTGTGCCAACAATTTGAGCTTAATGGTTGGTTTTAGTGTTCCTAATTTAAAAAGAAACAATTTTCCCCATAATTATATGCAAGTATACTCATCTCAGTCATAATAAAGCATGATTAGCCACAAACCTGCTCAATCTATAGGTCTATTAAAATCTATTAATTTCTAATATATTTGGCTAAAGTCCAACTGGGGTTTAATATTCAAGGGTAAACAAAATGGATAAGCATCCTGGTCAAAGTTCAGATATCAATCAAAGTCACAGCATTATACATTGAACACATTAAAGTTGTGTTTAATAGATCTATAGTACCGGAACATTCCAGCACTGAGTATAACATGTAGGATTAACGGCAGTGTGAGTAAAGAGAGAGTCTATGAAATTGGGATTTGGGCCTAACAGTCCTTTCCCCATGCCTAGTGGTGAGACTGCCTGAGGGCAGGTCTTCAAAGGGAGACAGACAAAGGTCAAACATTCTTATTTTCACTTCTGATTTCCTAATTTTGTTGCTGCTCAATCTGGAAAAAAAACGTATTTCTCATGGGTGACACTACAAGTTTCTCTTAATTTTGGAATAGATAACCCAAGTTTCCTTAAGGAAACGGGAAAGGTTTTTGTATGATTTCCATGAGCATTTGCATACAGGCGAAATACGCTCAGTACTAAATCAATCTCCTGAAAATGACTGTCTGGCCCGTTTCTGCTGCCGATCTGTTGGCCTGATTAGACCCAGATAGTCTTATGACATGGAAAAGATTACACAAAAAATATAATCAAGTTTAATGTCAATTAAGTTGAACATTTCCCACCAAGTTTGAGAGTCTGCATTAGGGGAATGGTGGCGTTACACCAAGACTGTCTACCTGTAGAAGACAAAGCATTACCACCCAAGGTGCATTGTCCCTTTTCATGTAGGGAAGTACTGCAGCCCTGCCTTTCCTTTCATTATGCCCAGGTGGATACCCAACCACATTAACCATGATGATTATTGAGCACGTACCATCTTCCCATCGACAGTGTACAGCCGCTTGACCACTCCAGAATCCAGCTTGATGGCGTCTGTGATGTCTGTCAGAACTTGCTCAAAGGAGTGAGCGGTTTTCTTATTGAGTAGGATGCGTATGGCCTTGCGAGGTTTCACCCCACTGCGAATAATGGTCACTAGTTTGGGTCGAATAAAGTCCTTTTCTTCCCTGGCTTCTAGGGCTCCAGCTACAGCACTACCAAGGGAGGGGGGAACCCGGGCAGATGCAGCAGTTCTTGCCCCAACTGACCAGTTAGGATTTACATTCTTTGTGTAGTCCAACTTCTTGTAAGGCTCTATAGACCCACACACATAGCTCTCCCCTGCAAACAGATCAGATTTAGCTAAATAAAAGCTAGGAGAAAGAAAGTCTGTATTTTACATGCAAGTTTGTCAAGTTTTGTATCCTATCCTTACTTTTAGTGGTGCATTATGTATAAATACCGTTCGTTTATTATAACTGCACAGACAGGGATCAAGTTGAAATTCATGCAAAATTAAGAACACACGTACCTTCAACCAACTGCTCCATGCTCGTTATCTTTGTGGTGCCATCAATAGAATATATGGTCCGGACGCCCTGGGGCAAGTTGACATTGTCGGATAGAGACCGGGTGAGGTCAGCTAGTAGGGCATCTATGGACCTGAATCTATCTTGGGAAATTGCATATACGATCCCTTTAAAATACCGGTCTCCATTGCGGTAAAAACGAACCTTCTTGGCCTTCTTTTCAGTGCTCAGGGTTTGAAGTGTCCTGGTTCTGTAAAGGCTGCAGTGAGCACTGTGAGTGGGACTTGGGAGTCCATTCCCTCTAGAGCCCCTACGGTTGTGCCTCTGAGCTTTGTTCCTCTCATCGAAGTGCTCAAGTTCCATGATCAATCAACTAATTTTCAACTATGAAGCAGAAAACAGAGAGTCCATTTCTAAAAGCTTGTAAAAATATTGCTCTAAAGATTAAATCAACTTTGAAATTTTAGGGTAAACCATGTGGTCTATACTGGTGATGTGAGCATGCTCATGCATGCTGGCTAAATGGCCTTACATTTGTCAAACCACTTTCATGTTTCTGACTGTATATTTCTTCTTTTGCACTGTTATATTAAATCATGTTGAAGACAAATTATAGTCCAGTGGGATTTCAGTCATGCTCAGGGTATAGGCCTATAATTATGGGAAAATCTAATTCAAACGAAATATCATACAGCATCACATTAAAATTTTTGATTTTATGTTGCTTCTTACCTTTTAAGAGAATTAGATAGTCAGTCTACTTCGCATTTGATATTTATCTTTGATTGCTTCCTTCGTTTCGTTTATGGTCGCAACATTTGCGTTCCTTTGTTGCCCTGACCGTGCGCTGCTGCCTGGGTGTGTATGTGCAAGGTAGAAAGACTGGGATGGGCTGCAGCTGGTCTCTCCCCTTTTTGCAGTGATTTATATTGGGGCCGCTCTTCCGTTTGTGAGATGGGTGGAATCGCGTACTTCTTGCTCACTCCTCCTGTGGGTAGTAAGGTAACGCAGCCAATTCCATCTTTCGAGAATCCAGGGTTGTGGGTTGCTTAAGAATGATCATTTTGTAGTGGCACAGTAGATTTGACAAATCCCTTCAAATAGTAACACGTCTGTCCTGCAGCACATAACTATCGCTGCGAGCAGGTGCCTAACCCTCACATTGCTTAAATAAAACAACTGGAAGAATACCTCAGCGTTCAAGGTAAAAAAAAATTGTAAGGATAAAGGTAATGGCGAGATCTTTATTCATCTAAATTGGTGACTTAAATTCAGCATCTATAAAAGATGTGCAACTTATATCTGTTGGCATAGTGGATGTAATTAGTGGCTTTAACCTGGAGAAGTAATAAAGAGTTAAAGGAAGAAGTAAGAAATAAATATTTGCATTTCATGTCAGTTGGCAATACGGATGTCAAAGTGTGACGAATTGTCTCACATGAGTAACACATTTCAATTTAGGTACAGATATTTATTTGGCACGCTTTTTGAAACCTTTAATCTAGCTCGGTCACAGTCTTCAAGACACGCGAATTCAGAAAGTAACATTTTAACTGTGATTGACTAAAACGTTTGAGCACGGATTGGCCAGCCCAAAAAATCTGGGTTTTATCTGATTTGAAAACGCTTTTGGAACCGTTACTTTTAGTTGCATGAGTTTGGTTCCTACTATGTTTTTCAATTATATCAACTTATTGCGTAAATCGCTTTTCTTGGGCATTTTTGGCGGTCTAACATATTTTTCAGACTTTTCACTGACTGCATCAATTTTCCCCGTCGTCTGCAGGTGAATAGTTGTATTGGGCGTCAATCGCGCACGCGGTCATCCAGATTGTCACAGTCACGTGTTGTAATTGTTTGATAATCTCCTGGCAATATCTGCAATGACATCACGCGGTCTATAATTGAAAACAATTAGGCTACATATTGTGTCTCACTGTGTACCTTTCTATTTGCCAAATGTGCGTATAGATCTCACTGATCATGAGTTGATGAAGCGCAATTTGTTGAAAAAAGGGGTGGGGGTCAAATGATTGCGACTTGACAATTGGACACCTATTTTGTCTTTCCACCCTCTACCCCTTGGAGTCGCTTGCTCTTAATGTCATTATTTTAGAATGGATTTAAACTTTCAATTTAAGACTTTCAATACCCTTTGCTCGCCTCTGGGGTATCCTATTTCAATGTAGAAAAGGAAATAGGAGTTACAACATTAGATTTTTCCCTTTCACGATTCATGCTTTATACTTTCAAAACTATATATATTTACACACTAAGTTATTGGCTGGTGTGTAGTCTTCAAAGTTAGTATATATACATAAATAAATGTTCATTGTTTATTTTTTAATCAATTCATTAAATACAAATTGGGAAAATCAAAGCTGTATCAAGTCAAAATTTGGCGTGACCACCCCTCCATCTTCGAAACAGCCTCCCCTGCCTAAAAAGTGTGCTCATGACTCTGTGTACACATATAGCGAGGGGTGCCCTCATGTGGTGGGAGTTCTTACAATATTTGCTGGACTGCATTTTCCTATCTTGAGATGTTTATTATTTATTGAGTAATTTTCTGTATTGCCTCTTGCAGCCTGAATCTACAGTATCAGTTAATCTATTATATTGCTAACAAGCTTTCATCAGCATTCTACCTTACCATCCCACATTGATTTCTCCTTTTGAGGTGTGTATAATATTTCCTATTAATCAAAGCTATTCCAAATATTAAACTTTAAATATTAAGCTATTTATTGTTTGAATACAATTTTCTCAGATTTCATTTTCTGTCTCCCATTGTTTGGAGCACATGAACATTGTCATACAAGGAGGGCAGACTGATAGTTTCCCCAGGCTGTTCAAGGTCAGACAAAAATAACCCAGACCATTTTTTTAAATCTTGAGAAGAAGCATTTGTGGATATTTATATCACATTAATTCACATAAGATACCACAATGATAAAATAGTCAGAGGTTCTCTTGTACTGTGCCATGTGACTGAAATTTGCATCATAATGTCTAATAATGTCTAATGTATGATGATGAAAGGGTCAATGTTTTTACTTGTCAAATAAATTGAGTATTTATGATGAGAAAAACATGATGCAGTAGTAAACCTTAGTGTCCTCAATATTTATATGCTTATTTACCTAAGCATTTTAACCAGTTTAAAACCAGTTCTTTCAAACAGGGACAATGGGACAACTTCTATTATGCTTTGTGTGCTTTCCGGAATTGAAAGATTAGCTTACTGTCCTATGAGAATGAATTTGAACACTTTTTAAAAGAGTGTTCTGAATGACTCTGCCATTCAGAAGCCAGGTAATGGTGAGAATCACGCACATTTTACAATCTGCACACATGGTGAGCAAGTCAGTCACTCCCACAACACAAACACACACGCACACACACCTCTCCACCACATGGCATTCTGTTGCCGCAATGTCTGCTCTGGCCGATGTGATGAGATTCTGAAAGATACTATCTGTTCACGTCCTTTACATGCATTACCGGTGCTGTTAAACACACAGGAGATTTGTGAACAGCTTCAACCTACAACATTAAAGGTTAATTAGGGTACCTCGTTCAGGACACTATGCCAATGTTGGTTGAAGAGATATTTATGGCGATAGCTAAGCCATTCCTCTATATTTCTTCCGTCTGTGCGTGTCTGTCTACCAGGTTCACTGAGTTAAACAGCGGTCAGTCCCCTCTCAAGCGTGGTCTTGTAAACCACATGACTGAGATGGAGCATCAGCATATTTGGTAAGGCCATAAACAATGACAAAGTCAGAGATGAGATGTAACAAATCAAATGCAAATGTTTGTTCATTGGATTACGTTTCTGACATATACTTGATGTTTGTTCTGGCTTATTATATAAAATATCAAGCTTTGACTGTTACCACCTCAAGTGAACATGTATGATTTGATAACCTTTCTTTTTTATCTCAATGTATTTATTTTTTGTATTATATGATGCACAAAACCATTTCATAGGATTTATCATTTATAATCCAACTCGTTTGGATAAAAATGTCGTGAATGCTCGTCCATTAGAACTCACCGATTCTCTTAAAGTGTGTGTTCCTGAACACCCGACGTATAAAAGTATGAAATTATATTGGTGGTTGCGTGAACGAGGCCCCAATTGTGTTCACCTTTATTGTAGAAAGTCAATCTGAAAATTTTCTGGATCTCCGGCAGCTTCTTTCTCCAGCAGTACTTCCACGGCTACCGTGGCCGACACATTGATTACACACAGCGAGGAGGACCCAAATGAGTCACTGATTCCTAGGTGTTGAAGGTCCAAACAATATTGGTTTCACATGAAAATCTGTATTCTCACCCATGTCGCCGTCATGTCTCAATCACACTCGCTCTCCGCAGACGTTAGTTGTCCATTCAGAGGACTTTCCCAGCTAAGCATGTAGTGGCCCTGAAAAGGTTCAAAGCACGCTCAAGTGTGTTCTTGGAGTGCATTACCCAAAGCCAATGGTGCACAGCGGGATCGACAAAGTTTATGATGCAGGTCTACCAGCAACTGTCCTATTTACCAAGGAAGCACGCAACCCCCTCTTATTAATTGTAAAATGAAGTTTTGCACTTTAATTGTGATTTGATGGGATCCAACTACTATCACTCGACTCATTCCATTACTTCAAACAAAAGTGTATAACTGCAAAACAACTTCTTGCTTCAAGTGTGCTGGAAAATCACAACTTTATTTCACTCCAGGGCTCTTAGCTAGTGTCTTTTCATCCTAACAGTGGGGCAAGATTCATACTGGAGTTGATCCAGGACAAGAAACAAACCCTCACTAATCGTGTTTGTTTTCAGTAATTTTTCAGGCCACTGCATATCAATGTTTTTATGTAAGCCCAGTTAATCTTAATCACACCATGCGATCAACACAGAGAATGAACTGCTGATGGGCCTGCAAGCTTTTATGTGGCAGACTGGTACAAATAGACAGTTATTCTAAATCACACTTTCTTGGTCAAGACAAAAAGTCCCAGTGTGATGCTAGCTTGAACTCTGAAACACTGATTTAGTGCATTAGAACAAAACCTTTAACTTTATTATTGTTGTTATTCCCATGTATTCAGGCATTAGACCTATTAGATACATGCAGAAGAGTTATTATATCCCTGAGGGGAACCACTGAAGCTCTAAGTTTCATAGCTACATTTCATTGGAAGCCCAGCCAGACAAACCCCTAGATTTCTGTAACTTTTGACTGATCACAAGTCAATCTCTCAAATGTAAAATGTATGAGAGACACCCAAGATTTTCTTTTTCATTTAAAAGCATGATATGCTATGTAGTAGTCTCGGAGGGAAATGAGTGATAGCTTCTGCTGTTTAGATTGCTCACAAGACTTGTTCATGACCAAGGGAACTGGGGTCTTTTGTCCTCTTCTAATGGACGTTAAAATCAGTGAAAAAGCTCCTATAATATTGTCCACTTTTGAAAGAGGAGAGGCTCATGCCACACACAGAAAACATTAATCCACGTCAACCATGCTTATAAACAAATGTATTTTAAGATGTAAGAAGTTAAATTGTGCCATTGTTTACCATTATTATGGAGCATAATTTTTAGATAGTCACATATTTTGTTCAAAATTGGTTATTTATTAGTTTCCCCCTATTCTTTCTAGCAATGGTCATATCTATTTATGTGGTTAAACGTGACTGCATGTTGCAATTCTATTTTTAAAAGCATGTGGCCTTTTTTCTTTAAAATTAAAGCTACTAGAGGCAATGTATAGGTAGGAGATGATTTAGTGACCCCTACCATTTGCTCAGTGTAATTATTTTCAACTAACTATTGTAACGAAGACATACAGATTGCTTTTGGTCACTGCATATCACTAGCATGGTCAACGGCTGGGCTCCAAGAATGAGCATCTCTTTGCACTCCTTTGCGGCCATAAAGCAATTTGTCACAGCTACGTGGGAGCCCCTGCATTGTGCGGGTGGCAGATAGCAATTTGTGTTATATTGAAACTTCAAAAGGCCTGATCTGACAATTTCATCCTCCCATAGACAGTGCAATGTGCGATCAGAAGAAATGTACCGATGTTGTCTATAGTGAATTTAATATTGTCGAACTGCAATTAAAAAATATTTATTTTATTCAACCTAAATTGATTAATCAACTGTGAGGCAATTTACAACTTGATGGCATGACATTTCTTGAAGAAATTGTAGTGTGTCCACAACACATGTGCTGTATACTATAAGGATTGAATTATGATGTTACATTTAATACTGTATGAATGTAAGGTTTTGTGGACTTGAAGAAGGCTTACAACTGTGTCACCTGGGGAGTCCTGTGGGGGCGACTGTGGGAGTATGAGGTACAGGGGCCATTGCGACAAGACATTCGGTCGGATATAACTGGAGTGAGAGTTGTGTCCGTATAAGGTAAACATTTTAAGTGGGTGTTGGAACCCTATACAACGGTTCTGTCTGTGATTTTCATGGATAAAATCTCAAGGTGTAGTTGGGGGAAGGAGAGTGTCCAGTTTGGGGACCTGATTTTTGCAGATGATGTGGTTCTGTTGGCTTCTTCAGATTGGGACCTTCAGCCTACACTGGAGTGGTTTGCAGCTGAGTGTGAAGCGGTCAAGATGAGAGTCATCCCTAAGCAGAGAAGTTCAAGTATCCCAAATTCTTGTTCAGGACTGAGGGAAAAATGGAGCTTGAGATTGACCGGCGAATTGGTGCAGTGTCAGCACTAGTACTGGCGTTTTCCCGGACTGTCGTGGTAAAGGAGGAGCTGAGCTGAAAGGTGAGATTTGCGTTTACCAGTTGGTTTACGTTTTAACCCTCACCTATGGTCATGAGCTTTGGGTAGTGACCGAAAGAATGAGATCGCAAGTACAGGCGGCTGAAATTTTTTTCCTCCATACGGTGGCTGGGCTCCACCTTAGGGAAAGGCTAAAGATCTCAGTCAGATCCACTGCTCCTTCCCATCGAAAGGAGCCAGATGAGGTGGTATGGGCATCTGATTAGGATGCCTCTTGGGTGCTTTCAGTGGAAAGTGTTACTGGGGATAGGGATGGCTGGAATAACCTGTTGAGCCTGTTGCCACCATGACCCAGCCCCGGATAAGTGTGGCAAAAATGGATGGATGGATAAATGCAATTTATTTAAAGCAATAAACTATGTCTATTTTGTGTGTTTGATGTAACTGTATGTACAGTATAAAACAGAAGTCAATAAGGCTCCAAAGACCACTATAGATTTCAGGAAAGTCAAAAAGTATAAATTATATAAAGATTAAACTTTGCAAGTTTAATCCGTGTGCTCCCCTGAGTATGTACATACCTCAACCATGTCTGTACTGTTATTGATCACTGAGCGACAACTTGACTGCAAGTCTATGGAAGAGGCACTTAAACTGTAGAAAAAAAAACCTCAATATTGTGAAATGGATCAATATGATTTTTTGTATGTTTACTAAACGGGCTAAACTGAGTGATATGCCATTGGAGCGATGTTTGTAACATAAAAGCTAAAAAAATCTTTATTTATTATATATTTAATATAAATTATAAACAAGATTTTTATCAAAAGCACACAATGGCGTACAAAGACGCCCGTATGGGTATACAAACCGTATTTGTATCATGTATGGTGCCTGATAGCTTTCCGTCGGAATAAGTGTGTAAAAATGTAAAGAATTGTTGTTTTTATCTGTTTATTAACTATGATAATAATATGTTACATATTATGAGATTGCAGAATAAAAGCAGTCTTTTACGGACCAGGACGCACGTTTCGATGTATGAACTGTGTGTAATAATAATAGTAATGAAAACGGGGTTCGTTCCATTTGTAAAATTATTAACTTAAAATTAAGATATCTGTAAAGAAGGTAGGCTACTGTAGGTTGGGCGATGTCACTTTATAAACCTGGAATGTGTAAGATAGACGTTTGGAGCACATTCATGATCATTGCTAGGTTATGGACGAATACAAAGCGTAAGGGTTATGTTTATATAGCCGCGTACTATCAGTAATTGACCTTTTGTTTTTGTTTGCAAAGTGTAGCCGAAACGTTTATCCAGATGTTGCAAGTAGATATTGACTTAATAAATCAATACAGTCCCACAACTTGTGGTTAGCCAATCAGTTCATCTCTTAGGTTGTTTTTTTTAGTTTGACTGACCGATACGACATCCAAATTTAGTAACTTTTAACTCCTATAAGTTGAAGGGCAAAATAAATCAATTAGATAATCACATTCAGCTGTGTACTAGAGCTGCATTGTCTTGACTTTTTTTTATGTCCATTAGCTTCACGTTTGACTATCTGATGTTGTTAATTATAAAAAAAATAAACTCTTAACTAGTCAATATTCAGTCAAGAAAAACACTTTAGCGACTTGTTGTTAGGTCGTCGTTATTGCAAGATCTTTACAATAAGTCGTCTATGAATAGGACATTTGACTAAGCATAGTGCAGCCCCCTGATTCAGTGACGCAACAGCATTCTTTCGAGGTTCCAGATGTTCGTTACAGGCAAAACGAATGTGTTTAGTAACACATTTTTTGTTGATCGACTGACATTTTAAAAGCATGTGACGGCTTTGATGCTACACACAAGCTAACATAACATTGTGCGTGCATACATTTGCTTTTGTTTAAAACGTGCTGGATTGGGATATAGTATAAGAAACCTCACATGTCGTTTAGCACAATAGCCAGAGGCTTCTAGTGTTTGCTTCGATGATCCCGCACATCTAATAATGAGTTGGGACAATTTACAGAGAAAGCCGGTGCGCCACATCGTTGCTGCATGTAGCAATATGGGAATTGGAAAAGATGGACAACTGCCATGGGATTTACCGTAAGAACTACACATGATAATTCCCATTAATGCGTTATGTAAATCTGGTAGATAATCCGGGTGTTAAATGAAGTGATGCCCTAGCAATTAGGATGAATTTTGGCAATCAAACTGTCTTTAATCCAGACGTCTGAAAAGATATGATTAGGTGATGCAATGGGAACTTGTCAAAACTTAGTTTTCGGCTTTCAACATGTGTATGCCACCGACTATGTTGTTTAAACAAACATGTATTTTAGACAGTGAACAATAACAATTGCTCCAACAGGTTAGAATTTCAATACTTTCTGAAGACAGTCACGAGTGTCTCCCGACCAGGTAACTGGATAAACAATTGTTTCTTCTTTTTTAAACTAAGCCGTCATCTTTTTATTAAAGGCAATTTCTGGATGAACTACTTGTAAACGTGAATGTTTAGGAGAGTTTAAAATCCAACCACTTACTATTCAACAAAACTGTACAATAACATAATATGGGTATTGCTAATCCTTTTACAGGAAAGTTGAACATGTTGCTTTGGGGGAAGGGTTGCTGGTACTCCAACCCTGACTGGTTGTTTCCAATGCAAAATGTCCTCCACGTAGTCCTGAGTAAAACCCTGAGGTTAGCTCAAGCTCTTTCATGCACACCTTGGTTTTTGTACACATGCACTCAGTTTGTTTTCTCATTCATTGTTCAATGGTTTGATCCTTATCCAGCATTGTTCCAGAAAACGCCCATTTCTTGTGTAAGGATTTTGACAGTGGTGTCCGTGTGTCCTTGCTACCCCCCCTTATTGACCTCATAGAGACCATCTGGGTTGTTGGAGGCCCTCAAGTATATAAGGTAAATATTTCACTGGTAATATTGTAGTCCATATCAAAGAAAGTAAAATAGTGTATGCTGTGTTTATTTATATCACAAATGCAGGGACTATTATCCTATCATTGGTTGTTTGTTTTCTCATGTTTGAAAAGGATGGATTGATGCACCCTTGGTGTGACATGGTGTACCTCACAGACGTCATGGGGGATTTTGACTGCGATGTCTTCTTCCCTGATTTTGATCGTAGCATTTTTAAACGGCTGGAAAAGTACGTTCTCTGCACCCTTAATATTAAGTGTTCATATTTGATAAATTACAACCTATTGTTGTATTCTACATTTGTAACAGATATTTTTAAATGTATCTTACGATTTATGTATAGTATGTGTTATCTCAAACATTATTACTTAAAAAGAATATATTCCCAAAGGTACCAGACCTTGAATGACAATATGCAATATCTATGTATTGAAGGTGTCTTATTTTTTATATTAACATTTTATTTCAGATTTCCTGGAGTACCAAGTGAAACACAAGAGGAAAATGGCATCAAATACAAGTTCCAAGTTTACAAAAGGGATATTCGAGATTCTATAGGAAATTAATAGAATTTTCTTTCTGGCCAAGTTATGGATGTTTCTTATGTGCCTTCAAAAATCAAACATGATACTTCTTTTTTTTTTAAACGAAGTAATGCCTAGTGCCACCAACGCAATTCAACAAATGTCTTTGCTTCATATAAAGATCATGCCTATAGTTAAACTGAAGAAAATACCTGTGTAATTAAATCAAGAATGTAAAACAGGAAATATTTACTGCCCTAGAATTCATAGTATGTTCTCATATAAAGATAAAATACTTATCTCTAAAATATCAAGCACCAAATAAAGCAAAGACAGTCAATAACCAAAACATCCTCCACAGATTAAATAGAAATACAGGGAATTAGTCTATTCATCTAATTGATCATACATACAACTGTTGTACATTCGACATGTAGTTTATAGCAGCTGTGCTAATCACTGTCATCAGAACTTTTAACCACTAGATGGTGACTTCCGGCAAATTATCTCCAGCTGTTGAAAAAGCTGCACCACAACTATCACTTGTTCAAAGATGTAAGAAAATGCAGAATATTATTAAACCAATAGTAAAAACAATGGCTATTGACATTTTTGTTGCTGGACCTGGTTCTTGTCTAAATATATATGGTGCTGCTCTTGGGTGTATTCCTCCTGAATTTAAAGTATTTAGGAACAGATCCCAGCAGAATCAGTCATGCCCTTTATCGTGCAAGACATTTGGTGTGTGCAAGATATGGCAGCTGATGAGAAAAATTCTTAGTTTTGACCTGAGAGCACATTAATTCCGCAAGCCCTTCTGACCTCAGACATGGAATATTTACCACCTTAATATTCTATAATGCTCATGCAGCAGCTAGAAATCATAGATTTAATTGCAGATGTCAGCTGTTTTCATATTTCCTGTAAGTTATGATCCATAAAAAGAATGTGTTACCCTGGATAATAATACCTAGGTGTCACGTTTGAAATGGAAAAGAAAAATTTATAATACCCCTTATTAACCTCTCTTGGTTTCACGGATAATTCAGGCTGACGTGGCTGTGCAGCCAGGAAGGAGGATTGGATGGCAGTGGACTCACTTAGGCAGCAATGTGAGGGAGCTATGGGGGAGAAAAAGGTTAAACCCATAATTTCCATTCATGTAGCTCCACCATGTTCAACACTTTAAAACAGTGGTTCTCAACCAACACAGCAAGTTTCATACATGCATTCACCAAACCCTTCATACCCTTTACACGGAACGGACGCACACAGTGTGTCTTGACCTCGGCCGAATCCCTGGGGTTCGATCAAACCCAGGTTAAGAACCACTACCTTAAAGACAACCGATTTCTGTTTCTGAAAGACATGTCTGTCTCATAACTTGTATTACTAGATTCATATCTAAGATGCCCAACATCCATTGACTGTCTTAAGTAATACAGAACCACACTGACAAGAACTAGAGTTGTGGGCCTTTGTAGTAAATGTGTAATAAGACATGTAAATATAAACCTGGTGAACCCACGACTCCCCTTTCTGGCTAAACACAAAATACTCTACATTGAATGGATTAAAGGTACTTTAGTCACCAACAAGTACTTATTTTACTGTTTGTGATGTTTTTGTTTTTACTGCTTTCTTCTCTCCTGTCCAGATCGTCTTTGTAAATAAGAAAATGTTCAATAGACTTGCCTGATCAAATAATGGTTTAATAAACACATCCACATTTTAAAGCCCTCTCAAGCTTACTGAGCTCCTGTAGGCTTTTGTTTTACTGCTTGTCCTTTTAAGGTCACATAATTATTTTTTACATAAAATGCAAACCTGTGCACTAATCAAAAACACATCATTCCTACATACATCATCTACCAAGTTTAAACCCATTTAAAAATCGAAGCAGTGGATGAAATACAGATAAACAATTGCAATAAAAATTTTCTTGATAGTACTGTATACATGCAATATTTTTTATTAATAATTTATGTTTAATTTATTCTTTATTGCCTCCTTCACTTTATTACTAAAGCCTATTTTATGATGCAGTCAGATGGGAATCCATTGATCTGGTTCTATATAAAGTTCTTAATTTAAAAAAAACAAAAGACAATTTGAAACAAAAACACTATAGACAATGGAGAAACTGTTAAACTGTGTCCCTGAGGAGAATGTTTTTGCACCCAATAAGATTGTGAGAATGTAAAATGTGCAACAATTTGTAGCTTGAGCAGGAAAGCAGAAAATGATTTCTAGAGATAATAGATACAAAATGTTGGTACAGTATGTTGAATAAATACATTTAAAGTTCAGCAGTAAAGCATTAAATTTAAACTTCAGTAAAGTTCTAAAGTTCACGCTTAAGTGACTTGACATGGATTGATCTTGAGGTTTGTAGAACCTGGAGTGCATCCATACTTGTAACTAACTAAAACATCTATAGAGATTAAATGCTGATTAGGTCGTCTCATTATCCTTTTTTTGTAACTATCAGTAAGATATAACTACATTGAGATGTATAAACTTCAAGTCCTTAACCAATGAGATATTGACGGTATAGCGAGGTTCACCTTAAATGTATATGCTTAGTTACTCTTGACATTCTAATTTTGATTATAACAGTTGATAATTGACAGACTCACTAATCATCAGTATTTAAAGGAGCAACAGGGTTAAACAGCGGCCTTTTTGCCCTTCGCACCTGTAGTTTCCCATAGCTGACCTCGAAGTCTTTCTTAGTACCATTTAGGGCCTGTAGGCTACCAGTCCTCACATCATACCCACTTGACTGAAGCCTCTGGATACGATAGTTTACAATCTGAGTGGTCAACTCAAGCACGGTTGGCGTCTCTATGATCTGAGACATACTAACCCCTGCCCTGAGCAGTGCCTCAAAACGTTCAGCTAGAGTAGACTGAGGATAGTACAGCAAAGCGGGGCAGTTGAGAACTATTGTTCGCATCTCTGCTTCTGAACAGCCCATTTTTTTCTGTGAGTAAGCCAGGGTGTTACGCATATTTTCTGGACTGAGCTCTGTTACAAAACCCTTTAGTTTGGAAAGGAGTTGCAGCAGCTCAGCGGTGGTAAAGGCCCTGTCCCTGAGAAAAATAAGATTCTCTCTGAGTACAGCAGGAGGTTTCAAGAGAACATACGGGTTTTGGCTTAATAGCTTCTGCAACCATATTTTCATGTTGTCTTCATTGCCTCCCAGCTCCAAAAAAGCTTTCTGGAGGGTGCCCACCATCTTTTCATTCTGCTGCATTGGCCGGCTAAAGCTCTGGGGAGCGCTAGCCATCAGTTTAGTAATGATACGCTTGTTTAAATGCAAGCTTTGAAAGAAAATTATGTTTGCTTTTTGGTTCGTGTGGTGGCTGGAGGAGGTGAAGAAGGAGGCAGGGAACTTCTCAATGATGCCCACCAGTTCTCTCTGGTTGGGACAGACAGACTTCCATAAGTCTCGCTGCGCCTCCATCTGCTCTGGGCTACATAGGACTGCCTCAGGGTAGAGCTCCAAAACCCGTGCAATAACAGGACCTGAAGCCCCCAAGTCACTGAGCAGGTGGGCTGTCTCGTTCACATAGGCTGGTGTTTGGTGTAGGACCCAACCCTTGAGCTGACGAATCTTCTGAATGTCTACAGAAAGATTATAGAGGGCTTTTACTGTGAACAGGTTCTCTTCTGAGCTTGAGGTTGAGCAAAGCCTTATGCCAAGCACATAAAAATTAAGAGTTCGGATCGGCTGGCAATGAAGGCATAGGGAAGTTGAGATCTGTTTTAACATGGCAACCTTCAGAAACCAAATATAAGTACACATATGAAAATTAGGTTATTGCGTAAATGGATTAAAGATATAAAAATCAACTTTGACATGCATAATTTGTAAGGCAAGCGATGTTTATTAATAAATAAACGCATTAACGTGATCCTCTTAATACAATCAAGTATTTAGTTTTTTTAGGCGTATGAATCAGTGTAGGATGTGTGAATGTCCCATGGCTAGGTAACGTACTAAGCTTGCTACCGTTTTTGTGCAGAATTTAAAACTGTCAGAGATTGCGAAAATAATTAAATCCACTTACTAAAGGAATATTCCCAACTCCTATATTTAAAACGTGGCTTATGGCAAATGTAGCTAGTTAACAAGCGAGTACACAGTACACAGAGATAGAACATACACAGTACCTTTGTCAACCGGAAGAGGAGGACGTTGGTTCTCAGCGGTCAAGGGAAATTACGTTTCGTTATGAAACTGGGACGTTTCCATTACAAGTAGTGACACTAACAACGCACGTTAGTGGAGATGAGCTGTGACTCACCGATGTAATTTTACAATTATTATTTGCAGAATATCAATGCATGATCTAAATTATCAGCACCCTTACCGTTTGCTTCCAAAAGTCTTATTGACAAATAAACAATGTTCACCATTTTACATCAAACACCCAGATGTTACTGTTGTTGGTCTTTATTTTGTGATAGCAGATGACTGGATTGCCGTTCTGTAAAAACAGTGCTTATGGATGGATTGGCCCATTAACATATATATACATATATATTAGTCCCTTTGCAGTTCATATCACCCTGATAAAGGACAGAATAAAAAAGAAAGAAAATAAAGCATTTTTGTTGTGGGTGTTCATAAGAACCAGTTTATTTGTATTTATGTGTATTTTTTGTGTTGGTATTGTTGGCAGTCATTTTATGTTAACTTTCAAGAAAAATGTATTTTGTATCATAACAAAGTAATATCTAAAATGAGCATTGCACAAAAGTTGTTCTAATGTTGAGTCTTTACAGGTTTTTTTTTTCAATTGCAACAACCCGATACAGATTTTTACCAAACAGAAGTCTGTTTAAAGCAAACTGTGAATCACTTTTCATAGCTTTCATACAAAATGCATTCTGCGATCACAGTCACCAAAGGTAATAAACTAATTTCTCAGTCAGAGAGATCATTCTATTTTTTTGTTACTGCTGCCACATTGAAATCTATAGAAACTTATATCACAATATTGACAATAAAATTAAATAATAACACTTCCAAACACAGCTTTGTGCAGTTTACAGCTGACAATCTACCCAGGTGACCTGTGTTTGGCCTCATTGCTCATGTTAACAGATAAAACTGGAAGGCTTCTAAATGTGTATTTAAGATATGGATCAAAGAGGACATGTTGGTGGAGAAAGAACATACGGCCAAATGCAGTAGAGGGAGTGAATATCTTATAAATGAAGCATTGTAAATCACTATGCAAAGATATAGAAAACATACATGTAACTGAAACAAATTGCTGCATTGCGGATCCATTTGCGTTACAATATAAAATACAATATACCATCATTTAGTGCGCTCAATTAAGTGCAAAGATATTACTCAATAATAAAACACTGATTTATCTGAAGCAAAATATTCAAACCAAAATGTATTTCATATAATGCTTCTGTGTTCAATATTTTTTATAGTTCAGTGTACTAAGAGTGACAGTGTTTGCCTCCTGAGCAAGACTTGCCAGTGTTGTGAATGAATAAGCTAATTTCGAGGCATGTTTGATGTGTTTTGTTGATGGGAAATTGTTTTGGAGGTGAGACTATAGTTTTTCTCAGTAGCTTAGACAAAATGACCAAATCTGTTACCTCAGAGCAACTTCCTTTCTCACAATTGAAGAGAAATGGAGAACACATATTGTCAATTCCATCCCACTGGTGCAAACTAGGAACACCAATACTCACAAGCATATATAATAAACATTGTTTTTTCTTCTCATGTTTGCGTGTCCATGAAACATTTTACATTGACACTGTCCAGTTTTGATGAAAATACTTATGACTTAGTATTTTGAGTGTGTAGGTCTAGGAAACTATGAAAAGGTGCTATTCATTTGGTGACATTGTTGTGGAAGTTGTCTGATTTTGTGTGTCTTGGCGCATTTGGTTAACAGTTTGACAGTTGACATGGGTTATTTTGCACGGGTTTATTGTGTTATGATAACCAGTTTTACTCTTCTGGGAATTACAAAGACAGTTTTTTGAAAGAGGTAAGAGTTTCAGGAAATTCGTCCAAGCGATTGAGAAAGCTTCACAGCTTGTTAGCAATTTTAACAAAAAACTGCGGAGTTGGACGGATATATTGTTTGATGAAACTTATACTTAGTCCGGACAAAGGGGGAATGTATTCACCACTTTATATCATGTCTGCTTACGCACAAAGAGCTCCTCTGTTTTCTTTCTTTTATTCTCTACCACACTCTCTCTTTCTCTCTCTCTCCCTCTCCCTCTCTCTCCCTCTCTCTCTCTCTCGCTCTCTCTCTCTCCCTCTCTCTCTGTCT
>JAVQJS010131476.1:0-21781 GCA_036024795.1 Galaxias rostratus | reverse complement strand
CCCTCTTGTGACATTCCCTTGGTTTGTGAGCATGGGGGGGGTGATGTTTGATGAGGCACGGGCTACACAATACAACCCCCCCCCCCCCCCAATAAAGACAGGAGGGGACGACACCAATGACAGCCCCGTCATGCCGGGAAGGGGTTGAAGCAGTCAAACACGGAGATGGGGCTGTCACTGCGTCTCAGAAATGACAGGTTTGGGAACAAAGCCAAAGTGTTTTCTAACTGTCAGCCCACATCACACGTTGAAATCATTCGCCAAGACACGTGGCGTCTGTCCCCTTTGCAGAAACGGCTATACTCCATTGGTGGCATACAATTTGAAAAGCAGACTGTTGCTGGCAGCGGCCACCATCCAAAGTTCGTTACACAATGTTAAAACACATCTATCCAGACAGATGTTTGATGTCCTCTCCAAGTCACTGGCCATGTAGGTCAACAATTCGGGTCACGGGATCCCCAGATGTCTACATGACACTTGAGTGGGTGAATGTTGCCTCGATAGAAATGACAATTAGAGGGAATATTTCATAAAAGTTATTAGGACATATTAGACACAGTGCATTAGGCCTGTCAGAGTTCATGACGACACTTAGAGCCAACAACCCGGAGGTAAATTAGAACCCAAGACTTGACAAATGGTGATATTTCAAGAGAAGTGTTGCTTTGACAAGGAAAGAAATAAGTCAAATACAAAGTCTTGCTTCAATCCTTCTAAGAGCCTAATAATACAATTTTAGCATTGGAATTAGGTCAAAAGTTATATATTTTTTACCCAAGACAATCCAAAATTGTTCTGTAGATGTCATACCCCATAATAGCAATATGACACACACCAGGGTCGGCCACAATCCATTGTCATCATAGGAGAATTTAGAGTCAGACACGTGTCTGTGAATATATCACACAAGCAAACACAAACACGGCTGACATGAATGCAGTCTAATATTTTGAGATGGATAGAATAATTGGGCTCATGGTGCACAGGGCAGAGGTGTGTGTGTTTATATAAAGATATTTTTTCACAACCTGATTTAGCATGAGTTCCTCTTTCCCTAGGAACCACCACAAAAACAGAATAACAGGTACGACACACTCTCATAGAAAATTATTTTGCAAAGAAGATCCGGAGATCTGTGCAGAAAAGATTTTTTTTTTTTTAAGACTGTTTTGCTATTTAGGCCCTACAAGATACTGCATTTTTTTAGAATTGATGTTCCTTTCCTCAGGGTTAAGATATTGACTTTGCTTTTTTGCTTACTTTATTGTTTGGATATTTAATCTACATTCTATTAATAACTAGACTCTCCTTACCTACACTTAATACAACTAGTTATCATAGTAAGTCAGGTATTCTTGCATAAACTTCCATTGCGATATAGATCCTTAATACATTCTGACTTATCAAAATTCTGATTGAGGATATAAAACCATTTCATGTAGAACATAAATACATATTACAAATTGCAATCACAGTTAATGTGGACAATAGGGTTTCTGCTAAAGAAGAACCAAGGTAGTGAAACTGCAGGCTGTGGACATGCAATAAAGAGTCTGTTTGTTTGTATGAATTATTTCACCACTGTACCAAACTACACAACTGTACCAATACAGATTTAACATCAAGCTGAAAAACATCATCACACAGCATTTTTAAGTCCAGTGTTTACAGTTTGTGAAATCTTATCATGCGACCAATTTTAAAGAGGTCCGCTTCCTCCCTCTAGTGGCCGTTCAGAGCAAACGTCTTTTCCAGTTATGCCAGATTTGCAGACAAGTTGAGTTACACGTCAGAGTGGAACGTGTACTGGTAAGTGGACGTGTATGATGACCTCAATATTTCGTGTGCATCAGCTGATCCCGGACATGGAGAAATGAGACGTGTAGTAGTTGTGAAAATGCCGAGCAACTGTGGTGAGATCTACTATTACCGCTACGTGTGACAAGTGTTTTCTATTTACAACATTATAATCAGAATTTTAGAGCACACATTTTTTAACTGTGATGCGCTGTCGCTGCGTAGGAAGCTAAATGCAGCATTTCTCCATTGGTTTCGTTTCCCTTCATCATCTGCGCCGTAGACGTGCATCTTGCGTTTACTGCAAGCTAGCGATTTGTTTGCCACGTCATAGGCTGTAGCAAACCAGCTGTAGGGTAAATCTGAGCCACGTTTAATCTCATCAAGTGAGCAAATCACGCAGTAATATTATTTGGTTGTCGAACGAAATGGCATAGGTGACTTTAACATACCTAAAATATATATAGATTTTAAATACATTCATAGCCCTACTTAACAGTTACACAAACACAGTGGATTGCCTGTACTATTTAAAACAACCTGTAATGAATGATTTTATAATTTTTAATTTATTCCTATCTGATTTGGAAACGGTTTTATTATAATATTGAAACCCTCTCTTGTCGTTCATGGCCAGTTTTACTCCATCCAGTGGTATAAGTGTTTGATCATTATAAGGGTATTAATTTACATTATTTGTTTTCTTCTCCTTTTACCTACTCTATTGTGTTTAATTGGCCTGTCCCCTTTTCTCAGGTTTCTCTGTTGCCGGCCTCACTTCCACTCCCCGCAAGCGACAGGTGCGTTTCTCTGCCCGTCACGACATAATGCTTCTTCGTGAAGTCATCGCCCAGAACCCTTTCGCCTCCAAGGAGTCAGGCAGGATCTGGGGCCGAGTGGGAGAGATCATCACGGCTGCCCTGCAGGATGAAAACTTTGAGGTGGATGCCCGAAGATGTCGTGAGAGGACCATGCTGCTCTTAGACTACTACAAGAAACAGGACTTTCCCAGTCTACGCCGGTTAGTATGAAGTGCACAGTAAGGTGTATGAGAGTAAACCCGTGCGGCTCTTTTATTTCACTGAACGACAGTCCCTGTGTCAAATCAGCCTGTCATCATAACATCCTGATCATGTATGGATCCATACATGGTGCTACGTTTTCATTTATTTCTATTGATATCACTCAGGTTTGGAACCGAGCGGTTGTACGCGCAGAAGGAGGATTTGTTACATGAGGTCCTGGAGCTCGAGGCTGAGAAAGGTCTGTTGGCCGGTGGCGAGAGCACCAAGTACCAGGAGGAGGAGGAGGAGGAGCAGCAGAGGAAACAAGCCCTGGAGGAGCTAACTTTACCGGAGCAGGACAAACCAGACATCACCGCACAGACAGCAGGTACCACTGGGAAGAGAAAATCGACTGGAGGATGTACATTGGTGTATCTTTTGAGCTTTTATTGTGGAGTGTAAAAGAGGAGATAGGTCTAAAGCCTAGTGCATCATCCTCAGGGTCCTGATTCGACCAGTCCACTGTCTACCGTAGACCGTAGTGTTATGTATGTGCCTGGCTTGTCATGTAGCTTACAGTCTAATAACTAAATTCTTACTACAACAGCTACTATTATAACTAATCCTACTACTAATAATAGTGTAGTTAAGTTCTATATTCTCTGTGATGGCTTTAACTATTCAATAAAATGTACATTTAAAAACTAAAGATGGATTAAATAATTCACTCTGTGGGGTGATATTACCAAAGTGCTTTCTTTCTTAATTTTCTTGTGTAGCTCCTGACACTCCGGTTGCTGAGGAGGAACCGGAAGAACTAGCGGAGATTTCGACAGCACCCACGGCCAAGCGACCCTGCCAGTGCTGCTGCCAGACCTACTCCGAGATCCTCAGCTTCCTGGAGAAGCGCTCTGAGTCAGAGCAACGCTTACGGGAGGAGGAGCTGGCTCTGAGGCGGGAGGAACTTGAAATCCAGAAGAGCAAGATTGCTTTAGAAAGAGAGCGGCTGGGAGCAGAGAGAAGGGAGAAGGAGAAGAGGTTTGAACTCGAGAGTCAGGAAAGGCAGGTTATACTGGACTTACTCAAGGAAAAGGTGTTAAAAACATGAGGAACAAGGGCATTAAAGATTTATTTGTAGCTAGTGAAGCAAAGCGACTGAAGATGCATACCAGGACTGAATTTACATGATTAACGCAATGTACTCAGTATGTAAAGTTACTTCATAATAAGTACAACGTACCTATATGTTAGTACACTTGTGTGCCATGATGGTCTGATACCCAGCCCGTTTGCAGATAAACGACAGTGCCCCCTGTAATGTAACTACAGATGACACAACTGATCATTTGCTCTTGGTTTAAGTTGGATTGCGATGAAGGCCTTGGACTCCAGGATAGTAAGGACATCTGCCATTTTGTGTAATCTGTCTAATGTTTTATGTGTTTCATGGGTGTTATGCAAACAATTCTTGCCCATAACTGCTTAAAATAGAAGGCCTTTTAACAGAAGCTTGTATAGAGTTTTTACCATGTGTAGTATTGCTTAATGGTTTATTTTTTTTATGTATATAGAGTAATATGACAGTGTTTGATGTTCAAATAGATTTGTAAACTATTTTAATACAATGAATGTGACGTTTTCCTGTGCTACAAGGACGATTCAACAAACTGGAAATTCACCATAAACCTAACTTATACCCACAAATTGGCCAATTACATCTTGCAAATATGATTTTTATTATGAAGATATATAACCTTATGTTTGTGTATTCTATGTGTGTAATATAATATATATATATATATTTAAAACATGTCAATATTCTAATTATATGCATACATACATCTGTATGTGTGTTCTTATATATACAAATATATTTTTATATATATATATGCACACGCGCACACACACGTGTAACATACCTATATGTATTGTGGAATGTATTCAAAACTAGAACTCTTTCGGGGTTTTCCGCAAGATTCTGTGCAAATTGCAGAAAGCATGAACAATATGCATCGGTTTTTACAGTACTGTAAAATTTGCACAGAGTTTTGCGGAAATATATAATAGGTATATAATTCAACCGATGTACATTACATATGCTTTCCGCAGTTTGCACAGAATCTGTCTGACCACGTATGACAAGGTTCATGAACCGCCTACTAATACTTAAAAGTACGATCTGATTGGGTTAAAGTACTGTCACTTGCAGATCTTGGTTATCCAATCAATGAATGTGAGATAGTTTTCTCTGATGCAGCTGGAGTCCAACAAAGTTAGTGATCCTAACAGCACAAGAAAAAGATATACATTACGGTGTTGTAGACCGTACCGTTTACGTTCTGGTTGTCGATTGTTTTGTTGTAAAGCCTATTAATATACCGTTAATGTTTGTGAACTTTGACGACTGAAGTCGCATTGTTGGAGGGATCTTGCGGTCTAACTGGTCGGTGTTTTGCTGGACATTTTTGTGTTTATCGCTCGATACAGTTATGTTTGGGTTCAGTGTCTGGGTTCAGTACAAACACTGAATCAATGACCACTAGCCAATACTTCTTTCGAATTGACTGCTGTGTATAACCTTTGTTTAACTATTTTCTTATTAGTTCATTATTATTTGAATTGCTAATCTATCTTTTGTTGTTTGATTGATTTGAGTTAGTGTTGGCCAGTATACTTAAATACCGTACCATTGTGGGGACGGTATAGCTAAAGCCAATAGTTTCTCTGACATTAAAGTATGCATATTTCAGACGTTTGAAATACCATGCTTGCCCTTAAGGTGTTTTTGGTCTCACAAATTTTCCTTTCCCACTGTCCAACTTTCAAGCTTTGGTATCTCGAAGATGAATGTTTCCAAAAGTGGATATCGTGTATTTTCTGCCAACTCCACATATGCATGCACCGAACTTGCCAAGAAGATAACTGAGTAAGTAATTTCTGATCTATATGTCGCATACAGGCCGACCACTGAAACTTTCATTGAGCAAGGCACTTAACCCTAAATTGATTCAGGGGAATTGCCCCGTGTAACCATAATTGCAAGTCGCTTTGGATAAAAGCATCAGCAAAAGGACCGTGATGTAATAATGTAGATGATCCATATGCACGTTGCGTACTGTGGGCAGTGTCAGTGGAATTAACCACTGAATAGTAATCTGAATATTAGCTTGGTGGATATCTTACAGATACAGGCCAGGTGGTCAATCAGTATGTATATGACTTTATGAATCAGTCCACATCATAAAACCCCAAAGCATAGTCTGTTGGTTAAAATGCTTTTGAGTTTTTTTAATTTTGCCCGCAGTCATTTATTATTGGCCCCTAACTATCTTTTTGCCTGGTTGGCAGTTGAATATCTGTAGACTATCCAAATTGAAATAAAGCCCTCTCTATACTTTCACACACACATTGACTTCCGAATCATTTCTGTCATCAGACAGTGCTGTCTGTTCAATAAAGTCATGTCGGGGTTGAAGCTTTTTTCTGTATCATCGTTTTGCAACTAAACTAGTAATAATACTAACCAGAGCTGTATTGTGTGTATTTTTTCCAATGAATTAATGATGCCAGGTAAAATGGATACTCGCGACAGCGGGGTGATTGTATGTTGGACTTTGAAGGTCCCCTATGTTCTGTCCATGCAAAGCTTCTCTGAGTTATTAGGGGTGTCAAATAGGAGGTTTGTATGGAAACGTGTCTGCACTTACCATTCAAATAGCTGAAGGGAGGACATAATGTAGTGTGAGCCACAAACACAGTTGCCCTGGATGCTGCAGGGGTTTTCCAGTATGCTGTTCGGTTACCCGAGCCTAAACACCTTTAACCCAACACGCAACTAGGTGAACATCGGTTTGAACAAACAACCGATCCAATCCGAATGTTTGTCCAACAAAGGATATTCCTTTGCCATTGACCATACGGCAGGGTATATGTTACTGTGTGACTGAGAAAGTATGCATTGGACGAAAGCAAGAGAAAAGTGAATTCATTTATTAGTATGTACTTACTATTTACCTCCCCCCTTATTTTGCAGGCGCCTTGGTGTTGAATTGGGGAAGTCAGTAGTGTATCAAGAGCCAAATAAAGGTAGGAAGCATTGTAGCTATGGTATTGAATGTGTTTTAAATGGTCTGTATCTTGTCTTGGTTTGCTCTAGCAGTGTTTTACTTAATGCTTGGTACCCATTCTGTGTAATTGTTAAATTAGAGACCAGAGTAGACGTCAAAGAGTCAGTCCGCGGTCAAGACATCTTCATTATCCAGACCATTCCAAGGTGAGTGTCTTTGTCAGAAATACAATCCGAGTCCACATTTTGATGAACTTCTCCAAATGAATTCATTATAATCAAATAGTCTATATTTCTAAAGTAAATTAGATTTTGCAAACATTCACACAATCTATACATTATCTATCTATACAAAATCTGCCAATTTCCCATAAGACAGAACGATAACTTAAATGCATACATCTGGCATGATGCTGGTCATACCGTTTCATACTTTTCAGTCTTACCTGCAACTAACAGTGAACTAGCGGAGGGACTGTAAAGTGAGATGGAGAGTATCAGGAGACAGAGCACCCACCCTCGGGCAGTGGCTCTCCTGTTTCACCCCGTCCCCAGGGTCAACTGGAATGCCAAAGTTTCACATTGATATGAAAAACTATAAGGACATTATTTTTGTGAACACAAAACTGTGATGTATGATTTACAGACTACTCTATGTGAAAAAAAGATATAAAAACACACAATCATCTAAGGCAGCATTAGAAATAAAGTCCACTTGGCAGGTGCTTAGTAAAAAAAATATATAAAAATTGAGAAGGCCTGCATATATATATATCTATATATATATATATATATATATAGATATTTAAAGATTACAAACATTTTTCTTTAGTTTTGTTGTTTGCACATTACTTACAGGGTCAACCAGCACTATTTAAATAATCATAAAATATCTCTATCTCGATCTTTTGTGTGCTCAGAGATGTCAACACTGCCATCATGGAACTGCTGGTTATGGCTTACGCCCTCAAGACCTCGTGTGCCACGAACATCATCGGAGTAATTCCCTACTTTCCCTACAGCAAGCAGTGCAAGATGAGGAAGAGGGGCTCTATAGTCTGCAAGCTGCTGGCCTCCATGCTCGCTAAAGCTGGTACTGATATGATGTGCCGTATATGCATCCATTGACAGTTTTCAAGAAATTACCTGGCAGTTTGCAGTTTTTTTGACATATGACAACCTTTTGGTTATTGCAAAGTTGCTGTCGTTTTAGGGCTAACCCATATGATCACCATGGATTTACACCAGAAAGAGATTCAAGGGTTCTTTAGTTTTCCTGTGGACAACCTACGGGCCTCCCCCTTTCTGCTTCAGTACATTCAGGAAGAGGTAGGACCTCATGGCATGGAAGAACCTTGACTGCATTACTCAAAAACACACCCATGTCTTTTAGTAGTCAAATTGCGTTTGGTTTGGCATCATTTCAATGTTCAAATTCTTCTCCTTCACCCTATGAACATAAAGAGCAGTAATGCATTTGACAGGCTTGGCTGATTCTGAAGTTGAAAAGTTGCCTTTGTGTTTTTCCCAGATCCCAGACTACCGAAATGCAATAATCGTTGCAAAGTCACCGTCCGCTGCTATGAGGTGAACACGAAGTTTGAATCCTTCCGGTTAAAGTAGTTGATATCGTATCGGTTGGACAGTACGTTGGATCATTATTCTGTTGGTCCTATCCAGCGCACAGATCTTTGTACTGTATGTGTATGTGTTTGTTCCAGAGCCCAGTCCTATGCTGAAAGGCTGCGACTCGGCCTGGCAGTTATGCATGGAGAGGCCCAGTGCTCGGAGTCGGACATGGCCGACGGCAGACAGTCCCCTCCCCCTTCAGTCCGATCCACCAAGGGACACCCTGGACTAGGCCTCCCTGGTGAGACACACGCACACACACACACACATAAACAGCATCAAACACCAACACACACACCTAGATACAATATGCATTCATTTCTCTCACCGCTAGAGAGTTCACCTGCAATCCGGCCTAATTCGACCCTGTATGTAGTGCTTGGTGAAAATGCACCACAACCACTCTGGTATGTTATAACCAACGCTCCCTTTAAGGACAAAGGATATCAATAAAAAATATATATTTTGAGACTGAAAGAGTGAGAGGGAGAGATGAGTTTCTCAGGTCTCTGCGACTCTACAGACAGGGAGATAGGGACGTGAAGACAAGACAAGAAACCGTGACAGAGAGAGAGAGAGCGTACTGATCGGTCTCTCTTTGTGCTAGATAGACATACCTATCAGATGGCTTTTTAGTCGGGCTTTACAGTTGAAAGTTAGCGTCTCGCAGCGCCCTGGCTGAGAGGGATCGAAAAAATGCACTTTGCCGCAGGCTGCACTGCTGAGCACGTTACCCACAATGCACTCAAAGATGAAGAAGACCCTACCCGACCTGTTACCTAGTGCTTGGTGGAAATGAGCCATAAGTCATCTTGTTCTTGTGCGTCATTGTTCCTTTACAACAACAGCCCTTGGATTGAAGTGTAAACTATGAAAATTAGTCAAATCATTTATTGCATAACGTCTTGATGCCTGTCAACCTTTTGCGTCTCATGCCCAGTACACACAGCACGTGCCATTGAAGTGTTTTTACAATGTGTGTGTGTTTCTTATGTGCCTCCCTGTTTTCGTGCTCTCACTCTCTTACTTTGCAACACAGGGAGGCATCAAATTCCGTTCCCTGGCATAGAGCTCCCAAGTACGACCGTTAAGCTTGATCCCGACCCTCCTCCGTCTGTGTGTTCATACCCTCCGCATGTCGTGAATGTGTGTGCACGTCAGACTGAGGGCTTCCAGGAACTCTGGCGTCTTCACACTAATGACCGTCATCCTTTTGGAAGGATTAGCATTTTGTTTTATACTTATTCATAATATGTTTGAGTTATACTGTAGGTCATCTGAATGGTTGTTTTGTTTGGTTTACTTCAAATTGGAGTGAACAGATTAGAATGAGTTTTTACTATCAAGTCTGACCGAAGCCCTCAGTCTTGATTTTTACGAGTGAGAGGTTGGTATTTATGTATACAGAACCCCTAAAAAAGATGAAAACCATAATTATTAGGGGCATGACAATTTGATCAGAAGATTGTTTGTGTTCATCCGGTGTGTCCAGACCAAATGTTTTTTTTTTTGGGAATACTGAAAAACACTGTCAACTATTAACATTCCAAGTGCCTCATCTCAGCGTTTTCTTTTGTCCCACATTACATAACCCATTAGGATGTATTGAGTCCAATTTACAATTTTCAAAATTATACCTCAATTTGTGTTACTTTGATACGTTCAAAACACTTATTGCCAGAGATTTTGGCTGGATACACGATCAGCTCATAATACATTGTTCTGCGCTGTAGATGTCAGTGTAGCACCATCTATTTGAAACACCACGAATGGACATAATCTTGCTGTGAGCAATGGGCACTATCAATTCAAAGGCCGTGTAGACAATATCCTGTTTACCGCAGACATTTCAAGCTGCCATGTTATGGATGTGTGGCTCCCACATAGCAATTGACTCTGACAATCGTGATGATTAACCGGACGTCAATCAGGTCGTTCCAGCCACATTCGTTGCAAAAGGCACACAGCAGGTGTGACTGTTTGGCAAATCTGGCGAGTTGTTGGCCGATCCTAGCGCACCCGGCAGATTCAACTGTTATCTATGGTAGGATTCTTGTTCATTTAAAAACTCTACGAATACAACTATAGTTATATAAGCGATAAACAGCCTTCTGTCTGCATTGGCTCGCAGTCTCAACTTGCAATCTGGCCCTGATGAGATCAACATGGCTTCCCTTTCTTCATTCCGATAGTTTTCCACCTAAATGAGTCACCATCAATCCCGACAGATCCTTCTCATTAGAAGTATGCAGGTGTCTGTTCAGATCACATGTCACAAATGTGTCAGTTTGATTTTGCTCTCCGTGGGTTTGCTTATAGGAGTCTGTATATCCTAACATAAAGCGCCCATAAGTATTAACAGGCAGCTACTCAACTGAACATCAAGACATAAGCTATGTCATTTTTGCTGCTTGTCACATTTTAGTCAATAAAATTCCCTAAATTATAAAATGTAACCATCAAGAATATTTCCGCTAGTTTATGGTATTTCACTTAAAGACGTTTGGTTTGTTTTTACCGTTCCCTATCAGATTCGGTGATGTTTTTCATCACTCATTTGAAAGTAGTGTAACTTTTTTATTTTTGTCTTCTAGTGATGATGGCAAAAGAGAAACCACCCATCTCTGTTGTGGGCGATGTTGGAGGGAGGATTGCCATCATTGTGGTAAGCAAAGTTATGAGCAGGGGGCTCTTATTTACTAAATCATAAAAATCCACCGTTCAAAATGAGTGACAGAACATATTCTGGACGATGCATGTAACTAATCTCGTTGAACGTCCTGATTGTCATGCGAAGATCGTGAAACTGCATAGTCAACGAATCAGAAACCCATGTCCTTTCCAATGTTGTACGGTCAGGATGACATCATCGATGATGTGGAGGACTTTGTGGCCACCGCAGAGATTCTGAAGGAGCGAGGGGCCTACAAGATTTACGTTATGGCCACGCACGGCCTTCTGTCTGCAGAGGCTCCCCGGCTTATAGAGGAGTCTGCCATTGACGAAGTAAACATCGATCCATTTTTCAGTATTGGTTCTGTATGCGAGTGGTTAAGTAAATACAGATTGCCAGAATAGCCACATTAAGGAGGTCAGATCGGTTGAATTTTCTGCGTTTGTGCGCCCCCAGGTGGTGGTGACCAACACTGTTCCCCATGAGGTGCAGAAGCTCCAGTGTCCCAAGATCAAAACGGTGGACGTCAGCATGATCCTGGCCGAGGCCATCCGACGCATCCACAACGGGGAGTCCATGGCCTACCTGTTCCGTAACATCACCGTGGACGACTGAGTTAAAACACCCGCAATGTTCCCCCACTAAACTGACCGCGCAAGACAAAGAGAAGACGATCAAGAATCTAAAGAGTACAACATGGCTTATCTCACAGAGAATTTTCTGCTAAGCGTTAGTTCCACTACACTATAGACAATAGTTTATTAACCGTATCATAAAGTTATAAAACCATGGAGAACGAGTGTGAGGCATACTTGCTGGTTTTTTGGGTCATTTATTTTTCTCAAGAAACTGCAAAATGCTTCTTAATAGCTATATCATCAAAGCTTTCAGAATCCAATGGCTGTCACTTTTCCCATACATATTTCTTAACAGTTCTGCACTTTAAATGTTTAAAGATAGTAAAGTTAAAGTTATAGTTAAGTTACTTTGAAATTAGACAGCTAACGGTGGACTCCAATAGAATTGCAAATAGTGCGGAGACATTTCTTAAGGCAGTCTGTGCAATAGCCACAGGCTTTTATAGAGTAACGTGTGGCTGGAGAGGAGCTTCGGCAGGCGGTGGATGAGCTAGAGGGCGAACTAAACGGAAAAACACTAACTTCCTAAACTGTCAAACCACATGTAGTTCTGCAAACCTTCCTTTACATAACCAATACTATGATATTAATGTATCTCTTTGTTCTCGTCCATGCAGTGCTTTTCGGGGTAAAATACTGGACTAGTGGGTGGGAATGACCACATGCATGTAGGTCGTCAAATGTTTGGTGAATTCTTGGGAGTTCCTTGGACATAATAGAAGTCGCGCACCAATAAACCGTTCTTTCTGTGCCCTTTGTGTAAGCTGTCATCTATTAAAACTGCTGACTTCCTTTTCATACCTTCCCCTCGGAGCTGGAGGTTTGAGTAAGAAGTATACCTACAATAGAGTTACATCTAACGTTTTACTAGAATTATTTATGAATTGTTATTTGTAAGTAGATACATTTATGGCCTATTTCTTATTCACAATGCTCGGTTTAGTCTTAATAAGCAATTGCTCTTTGACTCGTATGAATGCAGATTTCGTCTTGCTGATTGTATTCTAGGGAATCTCTTGGAACGTGTCAAAGACCCTGAACTTGTTCTGAACGCCTCAGGGTTATCTCTGGCATCTACTGAGGAGCTTCGACCAAGTCCAGGGACAAAGACTAATTAGCTAAGATACCAACAGTGCAGTATGTCTATCTGTATTGCAAGTAAACCACAGAAATAAAGAGGGAAAGTAACAAAAATGACAGAAAGGCATGTTTAAATTATTTAATCATTTAAATTGCTCTGAAAGGGTAGGACAAATTAATATAGATTCATACTTTTAAATCTATGATTTTACAGAAAGACTAACACACCTGTGTGAGTGAAGTAGACCATCCTCACCTTGTCGTTCTTTCTGTGAATGAGGATTGGAGTCCAGAGCAGGAGGGTTTTTCAACTGATTGAAAGAGGAACAAGAAAGCAAACGTACAACAGGCCACTTCCTCAAATTAAGACAGGAAACCTAGTACGAGCCTATGGAGTGGGGGATGCTCGATCTTGGTTCATAACATTGTCTGTAGACAAAGTGTGTGGGTGTATTGGAGTAGGTGTTTTAACACTCATTAGTTTAACATCTACCTTTGTTTTTGGGGTCCGTGTTATCTTGGCATTTCAAACCTTTAGCGATATTTTTATTGAGATAGATTGTTAACCAAGTTTATGAGACAGATTCTCTGTTGACTTAATACATCTGCTTTAAATAAATCCTAACCACTCCAGCCCCCCTTATACAGTGGGGGAAGGATGTGTGGTTTAAATCATAAGGTGTTCTCGACATACAGAATGCGTGGTTATTTTGTGTTAGGGTCAAACGCATTGGGAAGTAGTTTGAAGATTATAACATTGTTAGTCACTAATCACAATGCCTTTTAAAATCTGTCTAAATTCTTAAACATTTCCTGTATGGTGCATGTAGCTAAAATCCCCTGTTGTCCCCATTAAGTTAGAAATATGAGTTGAATATGAAGCAAAAAATTATTTCTTTAGGGACGTCAAACATTGAACATTGGGTCAACTTCAACCAGAAGTTAAAAGGGTGCTGTGCTGATCTTTGGTCACAGTGAAAATAACTATCATGTCATGTTGACTAAATTGTTTTATATTGTAAGATGAAGTGAATGCTTGAAATGTGTATCTGTTCATTACAAAAAGTGATTAATATCCTTATCTCTTTTCACATTGTTTCACTTGCATTAACTGTTCTATCACTGATCAGAAAGGCACTTGTAATCAATGTAACATATAACATATAGAACATTTGTTTTATTTTGGGTGTGAACACTTTATTGAATTCCCTAAATTACATATTTGAATAACAAAAACAACCATTGCATTATTGTACCCAACAAAAACATGACTGACCTTTAAACAGGTTTATTAGTTTTTAAGTTAGATTCTTTTGACTGAATTAGAACTTAAAGTAACACTGGAATATGTAAGGATAAGTATTGGTTTTGTAATCGATCTGTTTTTAAAGATTTGTGCATGCATTCACAAGAATTGTTGACACAACAAAAGATTGATGCATTTTTTGTTATTGTTTATTTGACATAAATCGACATTGAACATTATATTCGCAAAGTAAACGAAGAATCTGAAGTAATACAAAAAGTGGTCGTCTGTACAATAAAGTGTGCATCACGGTATACATTTGAATTTAATGACTTCAAGTCACACTATAGGTAATTCATTGCAAGAACGTAAACATAATATTTCTGCTACACATTACTGTTTCAGTTGAAAGCTTTATGTTATATCATACACCTCTTACGAAACCTGGTCACTTATTTCCTTTGAAGTGGAAAAAAAACATGTCATACAGGGAATACCTATCTGTCTACTATGAGTCTACTATGTGCTGTGGCGGATAGGAACATCAAATGCAAAAAAAATGCTAAAAAATCAATTTTTATCTAAACTTGATCTAAACATCTGCAGTGCCTACTTCACTAGCAACACATAACATTGAGTATCTCATAACGTTCCCTTCCTCTTCTTCCTCTCTACTCGCACACTCACCTTCACTTTTCAGTATAGGTTTTCAATGGCTAGGTAGAAATGAGCTTAACCTTTCTTTTTGTGCTGTCCTCTACATGAGTCTTTCCTCTAAATGTGTCTTCTGCATATGTGCTTGTGTTCTTAGGTTTGGTTATGATTGGCAGTCCTCTACCTCAACTATTAAACCTTCCTTTCAACTTCTGCCCAGTAGCATTTTAATAAGTGCCACACATAACACCCTCCTAACTCTTCTCCCTGCCCACCAGTCCCACTAGGATAATATGCAGCTGTTGGTCTTATTCATAGGAGGCCTGAAGCTCAAGTCTTTGGGGAAGGTCTCCCTGCGACGGCGTAGTGCTGGGCTCAGCCGGCTGGGCAAGTTGGCTTGCTGCAGCATCTCCCTGAACACCTCCACCACGTTGGTGTTGTCCTTGGCGGACGCCTCCAGGTAGCTGTTGTTCCAGTCCATCTCCACGGTGGACAGAACGTCCTCGCTGGCCACCTGCCGCTCCGCCTCGCGGTCCGACTTGTTGCCCACGACCACGATGGGCGCGTGCTTGTCCTCTTTGACCTCCAGGATCTCGTCCCTCAGACTCTTGATGGTCTCCAGGGACTCGGGGTTGTCCACGGCGTATACCAGGGCGAAGACGTCGCTGTTCTGGATGGAGAGCTTGCGCATGGCCGGGAAGGAGTAACTGCCGCTGGTGTCCAGGATCTCCACGGTGACCTTGACCCCGCCGATGTCATACTCTTTGCTGTGCATCTCCTCCACAGTGCGTCGGTGCTTGGGCTCGAAGCTGTCCTGGAGGAAGCGGTGGATGAGGGCTGTCTTGCCCACACCTGCAGCCCCGAGGAACACCAAGCGGACTTGGGTCTTCTCTTTCACCTCCAGAGACATGGCTGTTTCTTGTTTGTCTGTTCAACTTGATAGAACACTAAGAACTCTGACAGAACACGGAGAACTCTGACATATCACTGAGAACTTGCCTGTTGCTTTTCGTTTTCAGCTGCAGAACAGACTGATCTGAACACCTGAGGGGTTTCAGTTCCTGTGTCTATATTCTGAACAATTCTGCACAAATCTTAACGATGTCTCCCCTTTCTAACGTATAGTCACATGGTATTGTCTATGCTTCAGGATGTCTAGTTAGGTGCTTGTCTGGCTCCGTAGTGCTCAACTCTCTGTTTTATGTGTGTTTTGGGAGGCAGGGGAGCCATGCCCTCTGGAGCATCATCCAATCAGCACACTGCAAACTGTTGAAGTGCATCACTGAGCAGCCAGTGAGAACGCAGCATGTAAATTAGGGTACTGAGCCAATACAGAAGAGAAAGGATGGTGATGTGTGAAAGTGTCTGAACCAAACCGTCTGGAGTGTAGAAAATACTGTGCAAATTCCGGCTAATTAGTCCAAAAAACTCCAAACACATAGAAAAGATGTCTTGATAAAAATAATGTATTAGGGTAACCAAATATTCTAACAAAAAAGTGTTTTTGTAATAAGTGTAGTACATAATTAATCATGCAGGTATTTGTATCAGAGACTAAGTCAAACTCACCACGTTGTTTGCATGATTAAAATGCTTGCATTGACAAACAATGATAAGCATAATATGAGGTCTGACAATACTTACTGCAATGTTTGCCTGACTTTAGTTTTGAGGAATCAGGCAAAGTTGAATCCTACAAATTGCTCGCTGGCAGTGACTCAAGCCTTGTTTGCCCACCTTTTTGAGAACACAAACATCCTAATCATCAGATTAGATATGATGTCTTGTCAGGCAGAACATCATCCCTCATTAGTCAGACTGTGGCTTGACAACGGTGCTCTGTCCATTTTCCCTCTGGTCAATTACTTCCCCCCACATACTGCACCTTTTCCGGCATTGTCAGGTCATGAGAGGCACTGAGACCCTCTGGGACATAAAGTCAGTGTATTCCTCACACACCTTCCCTCGGGATAGAAGTGTGAGACCAGCAGCAGAGCAAGGCTGAGCCATGTTGGATAGAGGTTTAGGTTGTTGTTCTCTGAGCAGTCCGTACCATTTTGGGAGGTCTATGGCTGAATAAGCATATTACGGCACAGATGCCATTATGTAGCCTGTCTAGCAATGAACGCACTGAAAGGAAAATAACTTTACACACTTTGGTACAAACATTATACTCCAAAAATGTTAGATAAATATAAATGGTAATGGCAATACCTGGAACTTTTGTACTTATTCATATTCAGCAGCCATTTGTTGACTCAGGAAAGTAAGGATGTTGAGTTATCTCCCATAGCATAGCTTAGCTATCCTTAGGAATTCATGCCTTGTTTAAAAGTTAGTCTTATCCTGGTTTATACTAAAAAACTATCACGCCATGAATAGCTTTATGAAATGTAATGCCTCTTGAGTAAGAACAATCTGCTAATTAAAAAGCACTAAGCACTTGAGTGTCCCTGTAGCGACCTTTCAATTTTTTGGGGGGTGAATTCTGCAATTACAGGCCAGAGCTGGGTTAATAAAGTGTTATGCATATAAAATGATAAATACCAACAATCTTAACACCACATTACTCGTAGGATCTGAGGATGGAAAGATCATTCCGGTTAGAAATGTTTTCTCCTGATTGAAATGATATTTTGAACTTGCATGGAGCACGTGCACTTCCCAACTGAAGCAAGGCACTTTATATCACACATTTAACTTTTGTGCTTGCGTTGTGTGTGTTTATATTACTGTACCATTTTTGTTCCATGGTGTATTCCCCAAGGAGCACACAGACCCACGATGGTCGTATACATCTCACTCACATCCTTCATCCCTCTTGGGATTTGTGTGGACTTGGCTGATGCTGGAGTAGGGCCGTCTAAAGCTGTCGCTTTTGTGCCTCACGGCTTGACATATTCTCTCTCCTCAGGCTCCTTCTGTTCCATTGTTTTTATTTGAGTGCCGCAGAGCTGGGGGCATCGGCCAGATTTGATTCATGATGTGCCCTGACTGTCCGCATTCGCCTCCCAAGATGATCTCCACCCTGGAGTAGAGATTGTGTTCTTGAGGAGACATCAGAATGCCCTCTGCAAGACTGCGATGCGAAGGGAACAACTTGACTCTGAAAGCGCTGCCTGCACTGTTATGTCAGGGGTTCAAAGAGTCTTTTGTCAGCAATTTGAATGGGTACAGACCATTATATCAAAGTGTGCCTATGTCAAGGATAATCCAACAAAAACTTGTAAACTGCCTCACAGTGGAACCCGCTCGCATGCTCGATTGGAGAGAATTTACTGAATGAATACAGTTTGCAGTTTGCGTTTCCTATTCGGAGCACTGACAAAGAGCTGTCTGTGCATACACACGCTCGTGTGTCTGCAATTTAATGGCTCTATTATGTTTAGCTTTGACGTTCATGTGTTTCTTTGAGCCCGTCTGACCCCCCCCCCCTCCACACCCCCGACAGATTGCCTGTCAACATTCATCAGCCTTCCTCGCCTGACAGGGAAAGATTGGCTGTGCCACATTTCATCGGCCCTGTCAAATCTGAACACAAGGGTTGCATGACACGGTGGCCTTGCTGTGTGGGAAAGGAGTAAACGCCGTGATATTCCGGATGGGTTTTATTTACATAATGCTGTCATCTGTCCTCCTCCCACCATGCTGTCCCTTATCCACAGGTACTGTGCATTGATTAGTCAGGGCACCCTGGCAGGGAGCTAGGATGAGCAACAGTAAATCTGTTGTTTTTTTGGTCAGATCCCGGACAAACATACATGCCATGAAAGATGGTCTGATGTGTAAGTCTCATGTTATGCAACGGCTTCATAACTGTTATGTATTAAGAGCCCAAAACACTTTTGTTGGTCAATGGATTCATTTTGGTGAGGGCTGGTTACATCTTGATAAATGTTTGCACATTTTGTACCTAAAAATACAAAATCATCCACTGCCCTTATTAATATTCTCTGTAAATTATGCAGCCACCTTGTTTTTAGCTGCCAGTGTATGGTTTCTTCACCATATGTATGAATCTGAAAGTTTTAGATCAAATGGGATTTTCTGTCTCAGCTGCGAAGATGTGCAGGACTATTTCGACAAGGTTTAGCATAGCTCATACGCCGAGGTGTGGAGAACCTTAAACGATCTAACCTTGACGGTGGACTGACAGCGAAAAGAACACAGCCCCTAGCTCTTAGATGACACGGCTCCTGTCTGCTGTGTGTAATACGCAAGGGTGCGATCACAGTTGAACAAAGTAACAGGTGCAGTGGGATCTCCTTGAGACAAGGACAGCCCACCTCAGGCACACCCATCACAGGCCACACACTCGTGGATTGAGTAAGCACGCACGTATTGATTGATTGCCGTGTTGTCGTTATCACGCGATAAATGACCCCCATGAATGCCCCAGATTTTGTCCCTCTCACTCACCAATGAAATAGCGTCCAGACGCTTTCCCCATTATCCCGAAGGAACATGAAACATTGACATTACAAAGACACCTCTGCGTTCATCCTCTTTCATCAAGCAGGGTGTAGTCATTCTCTCCATGCAGGCCGCACTTTTAATTTGGATTTTCTTTTTTAGAACTCAGACTGTTTTTTGACACATGCTGTAGCAGCATAATGTAGCCAACTTGTTCCACAGGAACTGGTACCAAAATGTTTAGGAAGTGGTTTTGTCCATATCAACCCACATATTGTGCAAGTTTACTAGTTTTACAGCACATCAAGTTTATAGCAAGTTAATTCGAATACTTGTAATAATATTATTTGGCCAATTCAAATCATTGCAATGACACTAAGCATGCTGTTATATATAACTTATCTTAAATTGGGAGGCTTGATAAACATTTAATTAAAGTTCACTGTTGAGTCAAGTATATGCTCGGACATTATTGAGGATCATCATAATGGAAGAGGCTTATAGTAAATAGGGAAAGTGTTTGTAGATACTTGATGTTGGAAGTTGTTATTATCTAACGTTACATACTTTTACCCACTATATTACATAACACATATACAATTATACACAAACAGCAGTTATCAGGCAAATCAAGAACACAAAATAATCTGTAAAAAAACAATCTCATTGCGATAACGTATTAAAGATTAACTTTGCCCCCAACCCCTGATTCTAGCCTTTTGGTCAATCACTTGCTTTGGCAGCGTGTGGTGCGGCCATTAGAAACAAAGTGTCCCTCTCCAGACTGTTTTGTCTCGACGACCACCCTGACCCACTTCTCCTGATGGACGTGGGTGGAGGGAGAGAAACCAGTCACATCCGAAACAGGGGCACTCGCCCACTCTTTAACCTTCGCAGGGAGGAAATCACTCCACTGGGTTAACAGCTTAGTGAGCCTCACGCATGCCAAGTGTCAACCTTCCCAGTTTGCGTGTACTTGTTGGGACTGCTCTCTTCTCACACGTTGAGGACTATCGTGGTGTTAATGAATAACAAATTGGCTGTGCAGTGCTCTCTGTAAATAGCTACTGAACGCAGTTGTCCAGGATGACAACAGAGTTAAACACAGTGCACACTTTATCTCACTTAAATATGCTGGGTCTAAAGCCATCATTTTGAACATTAGACAGACATGACTTATATTTACTGATTTGACTACATTTATAAACATGATAGTTCATTCATCTTCATTTAGCAATGTACAATGAAGCTCTCTGTGCTCATGGTTGAAGCCAACGTATTAAAATATAAACGTTGCTCCATAAAACGTTTCTGAACTAAATCACTGCGGGGCTATTTGGTATACCCACGCATTAGCATACTCTCCTCCCTCTGCCCTCTATACTAATGGTCCATAACCACTACATGTTAACAACTGAAACTGCTTGCTCTTTGCCTCCCAGAGATCCAACCTCCAGCCTCTTTGAAAGGTACACGATACAGTTGGTAAAGAACACCTAAGAACTCCCAACAATGAGATATCACAGATAAAGAATAACAGATATTCGCCTGATTTAAAAACATTGCAGTCTACAGTTTATAAATATTCTTTGTACTTAAGAAGATGATATTTTCCTCACAATTAAAACAGGAAACCTCAGATTGTGACATAATTGGAAGCCAATAAACCAAATGTCTGACTATTTTTACTTATTTAATCATTGACTTCTTTTTATAGACCGTTTCTACAACTATATCTGGGTCATGGAGGTAAGACTCGTGACCTGTCTTGTGTTGACACTTCTACCAGCGTGGTTTTGTTACCATGGGACGCTGCTTAAATCCACATGCACATCCCTCTGTGTTGCTGCCTTTCAAAGCTCAACAGACAAAGACACTCAAACACACAACGCTCTGAAGGGCCGAGTGTGACCTTAAAACTTATTAGCAGAACGAGTGCCTGATAATGTTGGCAAAGAATAGCTGTCTGTGAGTGTCCCTCTGTGGAGGCTTGGGGGGAGGGGGGGGTGGGAGCAGGAGGGGGGGGGGCAGGACATTTGAGCGGTCAAGTTGACCTAATCACTAGTGACTCCTCACTTTCACAAGGAGCATTCTTAACCCTCATGCTGTCTCAGCACCGAAAAGCCTGGACGTTGCCATGGATGTTCCACAGTTACCTTTAAAACGCAACAAAAATAGACTTAATGAGTGGATAGAGTGACCAAAGTCATACGAATAGGTTTTAAAGTCTAGGTAGAGGGACCACATTATATGCCAGAGGAGATTGGGTTCCTGAGTGTGTATGTGGTACACTTAAATAGGTTTGTGAAAGGACGCCCAATAAAACACATTGGCTGTCTCTTACCAAGTAGGGACCTGGGGCTGTCGTCCCAATGGTGGTAATGAACGCTGATCAAAGCTCGGTGCTGCTTAAATGCGTCTCGACTCCCGGTACTTTCACGTCGGCTTTGATATTTGCTACAGTGGATCGGCTATGAATATGAAATGAAAGAAGCTTTTTTTTAGGGGGGGGGGGGGAGGGAAATTAATTGGCCAGAAAAAAAACCAGATTGTTCTGTTCACTTCCATTCAATGAGC
>JAVQJS010131432.1:0-10645 GCA_036024795.1 Galaxias rostratus | reverse complement strand
CCCCCCCCCCCCCCCCCCCCCCCCCCCCCCGAAGCGCAGAGCATCTCGCAGACAATATCATATCACAGGTGCCCTCATCTCCCTTACTTAAAGGAGGGGGGTCAGAGGGTAGCCTCTAGTGTCCGGAAGGCTAGCTGCGCCACTTAGCGACCCATTAGACTGCCTTTGAGAAGGGGTGGGGGGGGGTGAGAGATTGTGCTATGTTCTCCAAGTGCACCGAAGAAAAAAAAACTTGGATCAAACCGCCAAACAGGCCCATAATTATCTCTCTGTGAGCTGCTTGAATTAGCATGCAGTCTATTTAACACACACACACACACACACACACATACACACACAAAAACACGCACGCACACAAACGCACACACACACACACAACCAAGGGAAACTCGCAGGACCACGACTGAGTGGTGCTATTAGGTATGTTTCCAATCTGCATTGCAAATCGCAAAACCCTGTGCGCTCCACACACACACACACACACAACACACACACAACACACAAACAAGAAAAATGTATCATTAGAAAGCAAAACAGGCTGCATTTCAATGGGCTGGCAAAATTGTTTCTGTTGCAACCGTTCCTTAAACTAGGGTGGTCTCGCCATCTTCAGATATGCGAGTGTGAGGGTGGAGGGGAAACGGGTTTTCAAGACAACAAGGGGGAAGGCATGATGCTGGGTGCGAATGATCGGTTTGTACCGCCGGCGCCTTTCGTCGTGGAGAGAGACGGTCCAAGCGGAGCCACTGGTGAGACACAGCCTCGTTGGTACCGGGAGGGGGCAGCTCCCTGTCCCCCTGACCCAGTGGAAAAAACCCCGCCTCCTTGTGAGAGCCCTACACCTGCTGTGGACAGACACCCGTCGGCGAGGAAGCCCTCAAGCAGGAAGTGCTCGAGACCTTTTTCTCACCTCTGATTGGCTCGCACTAGCGTTTCAGACCAATCTGGGTTTCAGTGACAGAAAATGTAAAGAGTGGAGGAGGCCTATTGCTAGACCACTGGAACGAAGCCTAGACCTGGTCTTGGGAGTTGTTTTTTTTACAGTCTTTAAATCACAACTGAACGGTCAAGTGGAGTTCTCTTCTACTCTTTTCTGCTATCCTGCTACCATTTGGCAACGACTGGTTATGCTTCAGTAAGGAGAAAATCATTCAATGGGTCAAGCTTTTATGCGACAGCTTTTCTACCCCTCGAACAAAATTGTGCACTTGGGAATCTAGCAGTGCTGTAAAATGAAATAAAAGGGCAACAAAGCCATAAATTTATTTCAAACTTTGACAGACATTTTGCACCTGGTAATCGCTTTTGTAAAATACATGATCCATGTTTTTGTTTTGCTTTTATTCAGGGTTGATATTAGGCCTTTGCGGTGCTGGTTTTGAATTAGGTTTGATTTGTCTCCAGGTCAAGTCATCGTCCGCAACTGAGAACGTATTTGCAATTCACCTCAAAATGGAACTGTTCAATAATAAAACAAAACGTATGGATAAATTCAGCAATTGGAGAGTGCTACTATGATTCCCTCAAATCAGGACCGACAGACCAGGTTCACAGGGAAACCCACTCAAATGTTCCTACAGCATGACGACGGCTAAGCTTGAAACCTGTCACCCCCCTCAGCTAAACCCCATCTATTAGTCTATGCTCCTGTGGAATAAGACTCTTATCCTGCTGGCCCTAATTACTTTCAAGCTCATTAAAGCCATCCTCCAAGGGAAAACTAGCGTGCTCGCCGCATGCCACGCTGAGTGACAAGAGGCAGGCCCCAAATTACCGACAGACTAATGTGAGGCTGAGTGGAGGTGTCTTATTGATGGGACCCAGGAACAAGCTTCGCCTCCTCGGAGTTCGCTTGTGTTGGATAAACAGTTTAAGTCAAAAGACTGAGTGGCTGACTACATCCTGCTAATTCTAACACCATCTCTTACACAGTGGAAAACACACTCTCACACACACACACACGCTAACTTCCTGTGTTCACTGTTACAGATTAAAAAATAAAAAAAGTGATATGACAGAAATGTCAGTTTTTTTGAGGGCTTTCTTTTTGGCTTTGTGTGTGAAAATCAGCGACGGCTGTTGGTGGCTGTCAATCAGCCTGGCCTTTGTATTCCTCTCTCTATCACTCTCTTTATGGACAGAATGAACTGAAGACATGGATTGGTCTTTGGATCTGTCAAAAAAGGCTTCTGTCTATTAAGAACAATAACTACTGTTGTTCTTGTCATTGGAGGAATACACCAACGGCAGTAGCTTTTCCTCTTTTCTTCTCTTATTCTGACCCCAAACTTTTACAGAGAAACTTTCCAAAAAGATACATCCCCTAAATTGTTGTTTTATTATCAATGGAATGAAAGAAGGCAAACTGGATAGGCTCATCTGATGTGGACAGGAGACAAGCAGACAAAAACCTTCAATGTTCTCTCAAATTGGACAATGTTCAATGACCTCTAACAGTAGCCTTAGCAATCAATAGCAGAGAAAGGAGGGAGGGGGGGGGGGGGGCAGCGAAATTGAAAGAGAAAGAGAAACAGTGAGATGCGTTGGCCCTGGCATAAACAGTGTGGAATACTCCAATTTAGGAGGAGGCAGAGCTTGGTCTATGACCATGGGCTAATCTAATGTGATGGCCAGTCGAGCGTGAGGGAGATAGATGGGCAGAGAGGAGGAGGATGAGGAGGAGGAGCACGTGAGAATGAGAGGAGGAGGGCCTTCTCGTGCCCCATCTTTCATTCTGTGGCCGACAACCCTGACAGATTTGTAGCCCCCTACTGCTGGCAGCCCAGATAACCTGTGTACACACAAACAGCCAGCTCATCAGTAGCCATGACAGTTAGTGCGCACAGTTCAGTGATATTGGGCGATTGTAATACCTCACTGGGAACATTGTC
The DNA here is from genome assembly GCA_036024795.1 of Galaxias rostratus. Lineage (NCBI taxonomy): Eukaryota > Metazoa > Chordata > Actinopteri > Galaxiiformes > Galaxiidae > Galaxias > Galaxias rostratus. The sequence goes on along the minus strand of JAVQJS010131432.1, from coordinate 7,754 downwards.
CATATTGCCTGTATATGACCCTCGGTCAGTGCCAGTCTAGAAAAAACTCACAGCTGGAACATCCTACAAAAAAAAGATGTTTGGGCGAAGGCCCTGCAAACCGCGTCCCTAAGAACTGTTGTAAGTTACAATAATACTATCAATACATTGACAACCTGTACCACAACCGATCTCAGAACTTCTCAAATGTATATGTACAACTAACCCTTTACTAGAGATGTCTTAATAGTTTATTGGAAAGAGTAACAGACAATTTAACATATTGTGAAAAAAAAGTGTCTGTCCTTCAGATTAAATACCTATTTTTGTAGTCTCTTTCCTTAACGGAAAATACTTTCGAACAACACTCCAGGCACAGCTAAGCAAAGCGATGAATCGACCTTTATGCTGTATGCAGCTATGACACAATACTTTAAACTATAGGAAGCTTCCGTTGAAGTTTCACAATATTTGCTGTGGACTTGATTGTACAACTTAACTAATTACATGGTGTTTTGTTACACAACTTACCATATCATAGACATTTAAAATAATTGGCTCGTTGGCCATCACTGGCATTAGTAATGTCCTCTGGTTATGTCAGTCTTTATCTAGTCACCAGCTTCCAAAATACCCAGCCCCCAAGTAACGTTACTTCGTCCAGATAAAAAAAAACTATCAAAAACAATCCTTCGTTGTACGAGTGAAGTAATTTAATTGAGAATAAACTCGAAAATGGCCAGTACGGACCCCGCGGTTCCACCGATTGATCGCGGTGATCTCGTCCAGCATCCGAGGGCTTTGTCAAAATTCCCCATATGCCAACAGCTGAGCAAACCAAGACGTACGGAGATCAGCTAACTGTGTTAGCTTGCATTTCCGAAAAAAAAAAAAACGGCTGGTCAGCTCACAGCCTCACTTCTTCGAATAAAGTGTTTCCATAGCACAATAAATGTAATAAAGAAAATTTAAAGATATTTTTCAATCAGGTATTCCTATAAAAGTTACATAATTTTGGCTAACATCAGCACCGTTACTCCCTCTCGTTCACCAATCCAGCTATCATAACGGTTGTAGGGCTCGGCAGAATGCGATCATTTTTGCAGATAAAAAAGAGAGAGTGGGCGAGTGTGTGCGATGTAGGACGATAAATCGGTGTTTGCTTAGTCTAGCTTTGACAGGCCCTAAGTGTCTCGGGAAAAGAAGTTCTTTTCATTCGATGAAATATACACATGTGACAGTAGTCGCGCATGCGTTCACACGTTCAACATGTCAGCGCCCGTCCTACCCAGTCTTACGGTCTTTGGCTCAAAGACGTTTATTAAATAAACACAAACAAACAAAAAACATGTAATTAATGCATATTTTATGATGTAAGCAAGGTGTAGGACCAGTGCTCTCAACATCAGGTTGTCTAGATAATAATACCACAGTAACCCACGATGAATCTTGCTGTTGCCTTACAGACCAGCTACAAGCAAGCTTTTCAAATGTTTTGTTTGGCACGGTGTTTTTCTTGTCAATTGCCATTTCATTCTTCACCAGATTACGTGTTTCGGAAATATTACCGATCTGTTAGCTATAGTACTGTTGAATTTCCGCAGAGGAGATACTGCCGCGCTTTAAAAAAGAACTGGAGCCGATGTATACATACTACTAGGTCGTTGATGGACGAAAAGTTATTATCATTGGAACAAATTTTTGAAAAGAAATCGCTTCGGGATTACCTGATGAGGATGGAGTCTGAGTACAATGAGTGCCTCAAGGTTGTGAATAACACCATCATCGAGGGGAATCAAGATGTGGAGGAAGAGTTGAGGACTAAAAGAACCAGGCTGTCTATGTTGAGCCCTCTTATCCAGTGTGTCAGAAATCTGGAGGCCAAACAGAAGGAGATGACAGAGACTGAAACCTTACTAAACGGTGGGACTTTGTGATCATAACCCCAAGCTTTTAGGTCTAAAAAGTCTACCCTCCTGGAATACAACATGGAATACAAGAGTCGACACACATATAAGAAATGCATTTAGTTTCCTGTCATCCACATGCTAAAACAGTGCAGTTTCTGCGCTGTATTATGCAGGCAAATATCTATCTGAAATTGTTACACAGACTGATGTAAAATGTGATGTTTCATGAAAAAGAATATTTTCCCTTGCAGATGAGGACCCTGACATGCGTGAACTGGTTAACACAGAGAGACAAGTCTTTCTGAATTGCATTCATGATCTCAGACAAAATGTAGGTCTGCACGAAAGGATGCTTCCTGCTTATTTTTGTAGTAGGCAAGTGTATTTGTAAAGGTCCCTTACATACACTTTTTTTTTTCTTGTGTAATTCATCCTCCTTCTCTGTCGTAGATCCTAAGCCTGCTGGTTCCTGAGGAGGATGCGGACCTTAGTGACCTGGTCCTAGAGGTCACAGCAGGGGTCGGAGGTCAAGAGGCCATGTTGTTCACTGCAGAGGTGTTTGACATGTACCACAGCTTTGCGCAACACCAGGGCTGGACCTTTGACATCCTGGACTGCATGAAGAGCGAACTGGGTCAGTTGTGTTGTTTCTTATTTTCTACACAGAGGCAATTACGTGTTTGCGTGTCTAGTTAAGGCTTGTCTATGTATATTTTGAGCTCAATATTGGTTAGTTAGAGTCTTGGAGAACTAGTTGCATATACTGGTTAGAATAAATGCCATTTTGTTATGGATTGAATTCGCTATTGGTTTATGTCGGTGCAAAGGGGCCTAACCTCTATAAACCAGCAGTGAAAAGTTGATGAAATGTAAGCACTTATATCCATGGTTGTTTTGTATACAGGTGGCGTACGCCAAGCCTCGGCGAGCATCAGTGGGTTACTGAGCTACAAAAAGATGAAGTTTGAAGCCGGGGTGCATCGTGTCCAGAGGATACCCAAGACAGAAAAACAGGGCCGCATGCACACCAGTACCATGACAGTGGTGGTGCTGCCACAACCGACTGAGGTAACCCACGTGGATGTTCAGAGATGTTCCCATCACCTTATGGAGAACCATCCTCAAAAGCTTTCATGCTTGTTTCTCTCTCTCTCTCTCTCTCTCTCTCTCTCTCTCTCTCTCAGATATCGTTCACTATCAATCCTAAAGATCTTAAGATAGAAACCAAAAGGGCCAGTGGAGCTGGGGGCCAGCATGTTAACACAACTGACAGCGCTGTAAGAATCGTCCATCTACCCACAGGTAATCACATTGAGATCAATGGGCAAGAAAAAAGTGCCATTTTAACCCTTCAGCGACAATTCTCGTTTACCTGGATGTGTTCCAGTTGTTAAGGCGATTAAGTAAACACTATCTCCACTGAGGCGATTTTAGTTCACCTATTCTTAATATCCCCGGACGTGTTATTTGGTAGGTGTGGTGTCAGAGTGCCAGCAGGAAAGATCACAGCTGAAAAACAAAGAGAAGGCCATGAAAGTTCTACGAGCCAAGCTTTACAGCATGAAGTTGGAGGAGGAGACCAGTAAACGATACACGGCACGCAAAATACAGGTAGAGCACCGATTATCTGCAGGATTCAATGCCCCACTTCCAATACAAACACGAGTTTGTAGTTCTTTTTTTGCATTTTTTGCTCTGTTCTACGTAGTTGCTGCCTGCCATGTCATGAGAATTTCTTTGCTCAGAATGAGCTTGTGTTATACTGTGCACTTGACACATTTTTTTTTACTATTGAACTTTTTGAGTTTGGTTTGAGATGAAGCAGAAAGCAAATTGCTGTATTTTAACACTCGGCAATGTCCTTGTTGCACTGAATAGTAACACGTGCACATACAGAAATACAAATACACTCACGGTGGCACAGAAACGAAACGTCAAACTGGAGCTAAATACAAACACATCTATTTTGGGTGGGGAAATCTAGTCTCAAATTCCCATTTAAAGTTTTTTTCAGAAGTTTTTCTTATCTCTTATAGATTGGCACCAAAGGCAGATCGGAAAAGATTCGCACCTACAACTTTCCTCAGGACCGGATTACCGATCACCGCATTGGAAAGACAGTGCATGATGTCAGGGAGTTTCTAGTTGGAGAAGATGTTCTTGAAGAAATGAATACTTCTCTACTAGAGTTCTCACATCAAGAGACTCTAATGGACATTCTTGGAGAAAATGACTCAGAAAATGGTTGACAAATGTATCCGCTATGAAAATCTCTCTAAATTCATGACTTATTTACAGTTATGCATATTGAATAAAGCAATTAGACTTTGTTGCGGTTTAGGCTACCCATGCCTATTTTAAAGATGAGTTGTTTGTATGCCCCAGCCCCCACGCCAGTATCATTGCAAGAGCCTGCTTCTCACATTCCAAACTATAGTGTGAATTGGTTTCCTACTCCTTGAAATACTTGTCATGCAAGAAAAAGGGTCACGGTTTTTTGGGACAGTTTGTAGATAACAAAAACTAGTTTGCTTAGTCTTCTTTGCTGCATAATTTGCGACGGGTCAATATTATAAATATAGTAATGTAAATTACGTTGTAGACAATAACAAACTATTTGTGTAGTTTATGTATATATACGGTAATATTGATCTAAAGGCAATTGACACATTTGAAAAGTCTGAGAAGAAGTAATTTGGAGCTGCAGATATCTTGTTATATATATATTATACAAAAATAAGTTGTCGTAGTACTATGTTCTAAATCTGGTGGGAAAAAAGCAAACAGACCATAAAGCAGCGACTTACGTCATAACGTCGTGTTTGTTTCACCATGCTTCTATTGGTTACAGATTTAAAGGTAGCTGCCCTGCGTTGTTCTCATTGGATTGCACCTTTTAGCACGAAATTCGAATGTGTAGGAAACTGGCGCATTTCAATTTTTTGGTTTGCGCGAGACGAAGACTGCAGATCAGTGAGTCAATAAAGAGCGAATGTTCTCTGAAACTAATAGAACAGAAGCAAAACTCCACATTTGATTCAACAAGGTAAGAAAAGTAGTTGTGTTGTCCAATTCGTTTGTTAAAGCGCTATTGAGTTTACAAACTTAAATCAACGTTAGGTTAGCTGCTAAATTTAGCCAGTCCAGGACACTGTCAATGACATGTCATTATGCCAGCCTGATAATCTGTAAATTTGCAATATTGTAGATATAACGTTAGACAAAATATACTGTGTTCTAAAATGGTTCTATTACTTTACTGAAAAAATTAGCCGAAACGAGGCAAACCTTCAGCGTCCTTATTTTCACCCGCCTAAAAAAATGGATACGGCTGAGACTTTGTTCTGGATTAGAAGGGGTTTTAATGTTGCTGTTCGTTAATTTATTTGCCAACTTTACAATATAGATGATGTACGGACAGTGTAAAACAATTTCCATAATAGGATAGATCATTTTGCCAACATGAGGAAATGTTATTTCTATTGGTGCCGTGCTGACTGCATCAAATTATTTGGCTCCAAACCGAACATCCAGATGTCTAATTGGGTGTATCTTGCAATGCTAACTTTAATCTGAAAATGTATAGAAAGCAAAGGGACTTTAACGATACTGCCCAGATTAGACAATGCAAACAGAAGCTAATGCAGAAGTAATACATACGAACCTTATTATTTATACTTACTATTGGTTGTGTTTCTCCTATAGGATTATAAAGTGTGTGTTTGTGAACAAAAATGAAGCGTCCATCATACTGTCAGGAGAGTCCATGCAACCTGGAACAAACTGCAGAGTTCAAAGTGCCAGAGCCAAAATCTTTACCACTCAAAGAGTGCGCCCATGAAGGGGCCAAACCCCATGTCATACCTGGTGTAGCAGCGTCCAACACTGCTCTGAAAAACAATATCCGGGGAGTTCACAACAAAGAAAACCACAAGGAACATGACCGGTCATTGGATGAGGGGTTGCCGGGTTGTGAAACCTTTGAGGACAGTGGCTACTTGTCGTTGCAAAACAGTCACATCGAGCACGATGACGATGGTGATGAAGAGGGCGCACAGTCCAACGCCACTTTCGATCTACGGCAGGACGAGACAAAATCTCCCCACTCGATTTTCTCCATCCCCTCGTCCCCCTGCGGTGACACAAGCCTTCCCGTCCTGAAGTTCCAGCGTGCCGTTTGCAAGGAGCTCACCAAGAGCTTCCAGAGGAGCCAAACGTACGACTTGAGCGTTATCGACAAAGTGGCGCAGGAACACTGTCTGGACCGGGTGATTGGTGGACAGATGGGCAGGGAGTTTGTCGACGTCTTCGCTTCTCTTCTTGAAAGGTGCATGAAGCATATTCTCACCAGGATCCTAAGCCTGCTTGGTGAGCAGGACCTCATCAGGTGAGATGGAGGATGTCGTTGTTGCTCACGTCTTAAACATTTTTCTTTGTTTACAATCCACAGTTACTTTCGCATCTGGTAGCATATAATAGGCTCTCGTGTGCTTTAAACATGTATGAGAGAACCAACATGAAAGTGTTCCAAGAAATAATCAACAGTGGCGGTATAGAAACTTATTTGACTTTTTCCTCTCCTCCTTTGTCACAGCTTTACCAAGGTTAGCAGGACGTGGAGAAAAATAGTCAACGAGGACCGGTCTGCTCTACAGAGATGCCAGCTGGCAGAGCAGAAACTGGAGGTATGATGGGCCAAAAAAACTGTTTAAAAACAAACTCTCCGAACAAGTATTGTCCTTAAACTGTGATTCTGTCATTTTTGTGTGTGCTTACCGTTCAGCTTTTGCCTTAGTTTGAACTGACGTTGATCGTTCTCTGTTATCTAATTTTCTGTGTCTCGGACTGCGTTTACTGTTTGTCTGGGGAAGTGTCTTAGGCTTTCAGAAAAAAAAATGCATCTACAAATGTATTTACAAGTGCTCACATTTCACCTTATGTTCACGCTAGCACACACAAATGGAATTTTGCTCAAAATTCATGAAACCAAGACAGGGACTCCCATTTCAGTCTCTTGTGTTTCAACTTCCAATATAAACTCAAAATGAAACTTTTTTTCCCCCCCTTCATCCTAGGACAAGAAGCAATCTTTGAACCAGGAGAATGCCTTTGGTCTGACCAGGGATAAGTCCTTGTCCCGGGTGGTGATGTCATGCCTACAGACTTTGGCCACCCCCTCTCCCGCTAGCCAGAGGTCCGCAAGAACCCAAGCATTGCACAAAGCCAGCTCCCAAACGAAGGGTCCCCAGCCCACACGCTTCAGGGAATATCAAGAGGTGACTTCACAAATACAAACACAATACCCTTAAATGGTTGGTGAGACTTAATCATAAACCAGCGATATTACCAATGCGCTAGTTTACTTAAAGCGAGTCACGCATACACAGGGTCTACATTGAAGGACGTTGGTAGTCACAAAACGATTCATCGAACAAGTCGTTCTTTCGTTTTAATTTTGGCCCGTGCTTTTTGTTGTGGTCTCAGGCTGCCAGCAGGTTGAAGCACGACGAGTCTCTGCGGCCCTGCAAACGCTGCGGTGGCCCCGCAAAGCACCAGGCCGTCGCCCACAGAGCCACCTGCAACCGCCCCACCTGCCTCTTCGACTTCTGCACCCTGTGTCAGGGCCCCTTCCACGGCTCCGCCGCCTGTCGCGTGGTGCAGCCCCGCGGCCACTGCTCCGTCAAGACCCCTCCCATCCTGATAGGGAGTGCCCGCAGCAAACGGAACGTTAAGCGTCTATGAGACCTACGGAAGGCTGGCTCTTCCACAATTCCACACATGCGCGGTGGGTTCCGTTCGGACCCGTGGACTTTGCTGTCTTGATTCATCGAAGGCGCGCGGGGGGGGGGGGGGGGGGGGGGGGGG
>JAVQJS010131416.1:0-18332 GCA_036024795.1 Galaxias rostratus | reverse complement strand
ATCCCAGTGAACACCCACTGACAGACAGACAGACAGACAGACAGACAGACAGACAGACAGACAGACAGACAGACAGACAGACAGACAGACAGACAGACAGACAGACAGACAGACACACACACACACACACACACACAGACACACAGTCAAACACCTGTGAAAAAACACATGTACTATAGCACACACAAAACACCCACAGATTCCTATAATGTGTTGCTCAGTATATCCACAAGATGCTTCTACTGTGAGTGGAATGAGTTTGCAATAATGGGAGGGAAAGCTAGAATAATTTATATGTAGAAAATCTGCATTCTTAGAGAATTCGTTATTTTTAAACCAAACTTCTGGGACCTGTACTGGCTTCTTCTTGTTCGGCTGAGAGAATTTGTGTGTGTCGGCTGTGTGTGTGTGTGTGTGTGTGTGTGTGTGTGTGTCTGTGTGTGTGTGTGTGTGTGTGTGTGTGTGTGTGTGTGTGTGTGTGTGTGTGTGTGTGCGTGTGTGTGCGTGCGTGTGTGTGTGTTTGCGTGTGTGTGTGTGTGTGTCTGTCTCTGCCCCTCTTGCGTCCCCCGCTCCCAGGTAGGGGTGGGCCAGGAGGCCAAGCTACAGGAGTGGTTCCACCTCCCCCAGGACATGGCCAGCCCCAGGTGAGGAGGGAGGAGGGCTTGCAGTGGACACCAATGACATTTATCATTATTAAACCTTTGTTTAACCAGGAAAAAGATCCCACTTAGATTCATAATCTCTGTTTCAAGAGAGACCTGGCCGTGACAGGCAGCAGCGTACTCACAAAAACCACACATAGTTACAGATAGACGACACAACACAACACAAGACTGACACACCCATTTCCTGCTGCTCACTGAACACCGATCGACACTCACGTCATTGGACCTAACATGTAGTTAGCTACGCTCTAGTCTCATCCACTACATTCATACATCCCTGTAAGCAGGGGAAATTAAGAGACACCAGCTCTCTCTCATCTCTGCTGGTACACTATTTATTCAGCTTTGGACTCATACAGTACTTTCTGTAGTGGGATTTGAAGCCACAAAACCATATCTGTATACGTATGTACACAGGTACATACATACATACATACATACATTCATAGATACAAATATAAATACATACATACATACATTCATATATACATACATATGTATATACTGTACATACATACATTAGTAATGTAATAATGTGGTGTATGTTTCTGAGGTTTGTTTGTCAGCCTCCTAGACAACATTGGTTTAAACATAGTTCACTCTGTGATGTTGTCACCTTCTCTGAACTTTAATGACAACTAACTACTTCCTCTCCCTCGCTACCTCCCTCCCTCTCTCCCTCCAGATACGACCCAGACAGTGGTCACGACAGTGGGGCCGAAGATGCCCAGGACTCCTCTCCCTCCTTCTGCTTCCTCACCATGGGCATGGGCAAAATCCTGCTGCCCCACGTTCACAGCCAGGGGCAGGGCCCCAACCCCAACACCCATAGCCAGGGGCATGGAGGGGCCAGCCCGCACTCCAACAGCCCCCACACTATCCCGCTACCGCCCCGCCTGGGGGTGTGTCTAGACTTTGACAAAGGTCGGGTCACCTTCTATGACGCCCACTCGCTTCGCATCCTTTGGGAGGGGCATGTGGACTGCTCCGCCCCTGTTTGTCCCGCCTTTTGTTTCATTGGTGGCGGGGCTCTGCAGCTCCAAGATCTCGTGGCCAATCGGAGTATGGAGGAGCCAGCGCCAAGGAGAGTGACCATCCAATCACGTGCCACTAACCTTGGCAAATTAAACGGAGAGAAGGGGGGCCGTAGTTAAGGGTATGTTCAAAGATTCAAGTTTGTGTGTCTGCTGATGGCATTTATTAGTACATGTCCACGACACATGACTCAATATTACTAGCCCAGTGACATCATCAGCAACAACAAAGTCATGATCTTTGAATAAACTCTTGCTAGTATTATGCAGATACAGGATTGTCACCTTAACATAAAGCATATCAAATGTCCGATTTTTTTGCTACTTTTAGGCTACTTTTATATGTAATCTCGGCAAATGTGAATCATTTAGAACCAGAGGATTTCAATATTTTCTTGATGGTTTGAGTTTTGTCCTCTGCTAAACTGGGGTTTTCGCTCTCACCGTCTGCACTGTCATAGTCGCTGCGTTTTATCCTAGCGTTGACCTTCGACAGTCTAGACGAGGCCGCTGACGCTCTCCCCTTCGCTTACAATACAAACTCAACCAAACTACAGCCAGTTGATGTGAGACGACCGAGCAGCGAGTCAACGCACGTCTACCGTGGCAAGGATCCGGAGGAAAAGAACTTGATGAGGTTGTACATTGATGTGGGTGATGCTGTGGGTGTGCTTTGGGGCTGGGGTGTCGGATCACGCCTGGTGCTGCGTAGGCACGGTACTGGACTCACTTTTGGGACTCTCGCTGGTTGCAGATTGTTTCTCTCAATCTTTTGTTTTTCTTTCTATAACTGGCATTTTACAAGTAGAGTTCAGTTTTGGGAAATGCAAGAGCCCATTTCTGTACTACGCATCTCCCGAAAAAATCTATATTGTGTTGTAATAACGCTGCAAAGCGATGGCTCTGACTGTATTTTGATATGTGATGTGTGTGATTGAGGGTGTTAGAAAGAGAAGGTTGTTTATGACCTACGTTGCATAGAGCTCAGGCTGCTGTGACCATGACGCTCTCTAGTATGTGTCTGTCCCGTCCTGAATGACCCCTTTAGAAAAACGCTTTCTTTGCAGAACACAGCTCCTTAGTGAGTTCATTAAGACTGTACTGTTTCACCATACACACACCCAACCTCCAACTTTGCCATGCGGTCAGAATGTTTGGCACCACGTCAGGAAAACACAATAAAATAAATAACTAAGTAGCAGAGCATTGTGCCACCGTCAAATATATTTTATGTGTTACGTAAGTAAAGTGTGCAAATACTATTCCTATGTGTGAGCAGTGACATACTAGGTTTTGGTTTGGAGCGTTGCCTCTCCCGCCTGCGTGTCTGTTGTCAGAGCAACAGTGAAATAATGGAACGTGTGAAAGTGGTTCTGGACACACCTGTACAGGTTCTGCATTTCCAGGGTGCCATCTCGCACTGGCTGTCGCACACATTCTCTCACTTCATCTGATCAAGGTAAGCGACGCAACACAGCCTCTTAAACACACTGTTTTCAAAAGGTTCCTCCCCTCTGATCCCCCTATCCCGCTTTCTGCTGCCTCTTTTCGAGCTTGTTTGCTTCATTCCGTCATTCCTCTGCACTGTTGCCATTGAAAAGAAAAACTTTTGCCATCTTTTTTTTCCTGTCAAATGAGAATGCAGTGTGTGGAAGCTTTGATAACGCTTTATAGAGAGATGGGACATTCGGACAGACTTAGGAGTGAAGGGATAATTCGTACGGATTGACTATCACCGCTTGAAAATTATTTGTGTCAAATGTCATGCTTCCAGTCAGTGGAGTCAGTTTGGTTCTGACAGGTGGTCTGTCTGTGTGTTTGTTTAGGCTGGGCGTATGTGCATGTCTACGTGTGTGTGTGTGTGTGTGTGTGTGTGTGTGTGTGTGTGTGGGTGTGGGTTTGTATGCTTGCCAAGTGGCAGAAGTTGTCGAACGGGAACTCTGTGTACCCATCCAGCAGTTCTACAGGTTCCTCACTCCGACAGCTATTATCCTCAGCTATGCTCTTAATGGTCCAAGACAGCTCAGGCAGGGCACACCTCTGGATGCCATGCAAAACAATGAATGACACAAGTGAAATAAGAGAGGTGTTGTTCACAAAGGATAGCGTGTAAGAATGGCGGGCCCAAAGAGAATGAGGGGGTTGAGCAGCTAAGGGAGAGGAGTTTCATGCAGAAGGTCTATATTATTCACTTTTGACAGGATGGCATTAGAGCGTCAGTGGCAGACAATGGTGGTGACACAAGAAACAAAAAAAGAAAAATCTTCCTTGAAATGTCAGTTCCCAGTACAGTGATTAATGTTTCCACAGCATGCTTTTGTGCACCCACATGTATTGCTCATGCAAAGTGTGTCTGGATGCATCGTTGGAGCTCGGGATAGATCAATTGTATACCTTCAAATTGAAATGTCAAAAATTGATGATTTTGTTTTGCAGAATACTGCAATGATGAGGAGCCACCACTGGGGAGCAGTGTTGGTCATCTCTTGTCTGGCCCTCGTGGTCCTGACACAGAAAGGTTGGTCAATTACAGGCTCACTGCAGTATCTATGTCAACGGATCCAGCCCGCAATGACGCCGCTCCACTCTGTTGGCCGTTTAACCTTTGATTTCATTTCTCACGTTCTTCTCGTTCCTTTGTCCAGTCTCCGTATCCCCTCCGACTCTAAACCCCATCGCCGCTGCCATCTTCCTCCGTCACAGCTCGGAGGGAACCTACCTCACCCAAGACGAGCTGAAGGAGGTCCTTTCCATTGAGTTCCAGCAGGTCCAGGTGTGTGTGTGTGTGTTTAGTCTGTTTACACTTTAGCGTGTGTGCGTGCTTTGGTCTGTGGTGTGTGTGCAGAAGTCCACTACACAGTCACTGTACCCGTCTCCCTGCTTGCCTCCCCCGGGGTAGAACGTGAACGACGAGTTGCTGAAGGAGCTTCTGGCCTTCACCGACCAGGACGGAGACGGCCAACTGAACCTGCAGGAGTTTGGCAAGCTGGCCGAGTTCCTCACCAAGAACAGGGTCCAGAACAAGTGAACACCGTGCTACAGCTCTGTGGAGGACGGACCAAGGGCTCAACTCCAGCTTCACAAAATACATCTCTGATTTTAACCATGATTTACTCACTTTTACCTACAGCACATGCTGTACCTATTGACAAAAGTCCAACTTTGTAATTAAATATTTAATTCATAAAAAATTGGCTGTTTGAATAGCAACTGCCAGCTCTTTCTGTGATCCAAATGCGTCATGGTAATAAAAATGTGCTCATGTGTATAATAGTCTAAACAACATGCTGAGTATAGTACAATATATAAAATAACAAACACATGCTTATGAGTTGTGGTTAACTGAAAATGTGCATGCAGTGCAGGATAGCCTTGCACTCACATTAAGGATATGAGTGCAAGGCAAGCATTAACTGTTTTGTCCCAACAACAGCTGTGTCTCTTGTTTCCTTATCACATCTGTAGATTACAGACACTTGCATATATATGGTATACATAAACGCATACACACACACACACATACATACACACACACAAATATGCACACGCAACTATTTCCATCCACAAATGAACAGATGAAAGCAGAAAAACCACAATGCCCAAGGTTGTCTTGCAAATATACAAATACACTACCTTATTTAAAGAAATATCTACATACAAGGACTCAGACACACACTTACACCCATACACAGACACACAGAGAAATATATATACCACATGTGGCAGTTGGGTCTTGGATAGACTCCAAAGAGAGCTTGCGTGTTCCAACAGGACCACTGCTCCCGAGGGTCTGTGAATGTAAACGTGTGTGTGTGTGTGTGTGTGTGTGTGTGTGTGTGTCTGTGTGTGTCTGTGAATGTAACTGTGTATGAGTCTGTGAATGCAAGTGTGTGTGGGTATGTGTGCTGAAAGAGACATGGTGCGTGGCTACCAGAGTCTATTTTAGTGTGTTTTTCAGACAGTCAAAACAGTTATATCAATAAAGTCTGACCGTTTCAACTGTGATGACAACTAAGACAGTGCTCGGATGATGAATTATATATATGTTTTAGTCGTGGTTTCCTCAACAGTAAAAAGGAGAGACCAGATGTATGTACTGGGTCTGTGAATGTAAGACTATGTTTTAAGAATGAAGAAAGACATGTGTTGTACTGGGTCTGTGTGTTCAAAATGGTGTGTGGGTACCATTGACTATTTCTGTTTGTTTTTCCGGACAGTAAAAACATTAGTCACCAATAAAGACTTTATGGCCATTTTAATTGTGACACATGTTTACCTGCAGCTCTGTTTATAAGCTGTGATGACAGCAAAGCATGCTCACTGGCAGTTTTTTGATTTGTATATACGCTGTCTCCAATTGTAAAAACAAGGCCTTGATAGGTGGCACTTCAGCATCAGTGTCAGGCACATGAACAGCAGTGATTCCATTTGACACGCTGAAAACCATAAAACCATTTGCCAGGCGTTCATATCCACTACCATCTCCTCCTCCTGTCTTGGAGTGGATACCTGGACATTGATTAATACTGCAAGGTAGCGTTTATTTTCAAAGACGTTGACAACGCTCAGAGCCCAAGCTCTGACAGTTTAATAACTAGCTGTCCAACTGTCACTTAACCCTGAGTTGCCATTAGAGCAGAGGGGGAACAGGAGGAGCATCCAGACTCAAAAAACAAGTGTGCCGTCATAACCTGTTTGGTGGTCCGCCTGTTCACCCAGCTCTGACCACAAGCCAGTGCATGGCGTGGGCCCCCCTTCTGCTCTCGGAAAAGGCCCCTCTCTCATACCATGGCTTCTCGGCGACCACTTTGGTAGGTCACGACTACAGACTCCTGGGATAGGTTTGAGTTGCGCGTGTGTTTTGACACCTGTGTGAGCCTGTGTGTGTGTGTGCTTAGAGACCCCTCAGCTGCGTAACCTCTAGGACCTGAGCAGAAGAATGCAGATGAAAGTCGACCCGGAGAGCTGTTTGGATGTGTGTGTGTGTGTGTGTGTGTGTGTGTGTGTGTGTGTGTGTGTGTGGAGTGGGGGGCTGTCTGAGCCCTGGTAAAGGAACTGGGAATAGAAACACACTGTGCTACTCTCTGCACATTGTCCACCCATAAAGCTGAGCCAGCCAACTGCACCAGCACTGCGGAGGGAACATTGGTGGACCGGAATGTCAAGATGTGAGGACTTGTGTGGCGGAGAGCAGGAGGCTGGTATGCACGTATCCGAAACATTGCTGTCAATCAGTGGAACAGACGCGATTGACAGAGATAGCCCGCCATCTTTACTGCAGAGCACATGTAAAGGGCAACATAGTTCTCTCTGTCAGCGGTGTGTTTGCCTTTCTTCCTGCTTTGAGGCACCACAGGTCCACAGATGCCCTCTTTATCCAACATAATGTCTGATTATTTGAGGTAAGCAAATCGTTCACTGTGCAATGGGTGCCCCCTGGTACTACAGCGAGCATGGGCCGACAGTTTTAATGGGGGCCAACTGTCTGTCCTCTCTGGAGTTCAGGGAGACCCAAAGCCCTCTAATGAACCATGTCTACTGGGTTTTCTCCAAGGTGGAAGAGGGGTGCTCTACAATAAGGACCACCCACCAGACCTGGGTGTCTATTCCCACTCTGCCTACTTATACATACCCACAGACTGGAGGATGGAGGTACACGGGCCTGTGCAATGGCGTGGGTGACCATGTGAAAAACAGCACCTGACACGGCAAAGCAGTTAAAAATGGGGAATGGAGGGAGGGAGTGGGGACTGACAGGAAGGAACGCAGAGAGCAGTACATTCCACATTCCTCCTCCTTTCCCTCTCCATCCAACCAAAACAACAGCTGGGGCAGGTGTGTTTTAACACAGAGAGGGCATACATACTGCATATGTGTGAGTGTGTTTATGGGAGCTGCTGCTGGATGCACAGGGCGCTCCACAACACGTACTGTAACCTCCACGCCTCTGCTTACCAGCACTTACTCTCAAACAAAACCCCTTTATCAGGACATGGTGATCAAAATAAAAGCTTTGTTAGTGGGTGTGCATTTTGTGTGTGTACTTGTTTATGTTCGTGGGTAGATGGGGGGGGGGGGGGGTTCCCTTAACAGAAAAGAGGTGGACACGTTGAAAAGGATCCTATGCAGGGGAGTGAGACGGCGTGTATCTGTGTGGTGGCGGGAGACTATCTGGAGGGCAGGAAACAGAGGGATCCTGTTATTGGGCCGACCTCCATTGTTCTCCTGATTGACCCCTGCTCGCCCCTCTCATCACATACACTCACATATACAGCTCTCGGGATGCTTACACAGAATCAGACTGCTGGACTCCATAGCACACACACACACACAGTGAGGACTGCTCAGAACGGACTTTGATCCCCGGCCCTGACTCTCGGTCCACACACGTGAGCACGACACATACACACGCACACAACCATGGGTGTGTTGACCTAGTCAGTCTGACTGCATACATTAGTATTGTATCTGTTCTTCCAGGTTCCTCGCGGTTCATTTGCTCTACAGAGAACGACACGTGTCTTCACAACATGCGTCTCATTGACCCTCATCTTCCACCGGACCCAGGCCTGAGGCTGTGCCAGCAGGGCCATTTCATTTCCTCTACCGTCAAGGACCAAAGAGGACCGCCAGCCCTCCCCTCACTGCCCCCCCGCCCTCCCCCCCTCTCAGCCCTCCTGGGCCACTGTTGGTTATGGGAGAGAATCAGAAACAGACCAATGGACTGAAACAAAGTACCTGCAGTCTGCCTCTCTCTCCCCCTCTCTCCGTGTCTCCCTGTAAGCTCTCATCCCTCCCTCTCTCTATTTCACTACTCTTCTCTCTCCACAGATAAAGTATCCCTATCCCCCAACTCCTGATACTCTCTGCTCCGTCTCTCATCTCTGTCGTTTCTTATCTTGCTCTTTGCGTTTCTCTCCTTTGCTCATTCTGTCGGTGTTGTGGCTTTGTGTTCTCAGTCGGGGGCCGGGTCTCTGAGCACAGGAACAGAGGATGGTGTGTGCGCGTGCACACACACACACACAGGCCTGCTGAGAACCCCAGGCATGGCCTTTCCCACCGCACTGCTCCCAGTGTGTGAGCGCTCTCCCTCGCACACAGAGAAACAAGCTCATTCTCACCGCTGCACTGTCCAGCGGTGCCTGCTCTCATACGCACACCACATTGTTTGTCGCGCCCACTTCATCTCAAACAGCCCTCCGTTCTAACGAGCTTCCACATCAACACAGACACACCACTCCGGTTCACTCTGGGCAAGTCGTTTTCTCACGTTATCAGACATCAAAGAAATATGGGTTCACCTTGTCCTCAATCTCAAAAAACACAGTAAAAAAACGAAATTAAATAGTACAAAGCCTTTATTCCCAAAACCCGTTCACCAGAAATGCCCCAGTCGTTTCATATCCACGAAAGATACATAATAATCACCATTTTACAAAATATATATAATCTCAATGAACACATATATATATATAGCATCAAGAAGAAACACATGTATTTTTGATCAGACACACAGTACCTCAAAAAGGTTGAGATTTAACATAACCCACAGGATGACCCCTCATATAGTATCATGGACTGAGTATGTCATGTACATGTCAAGCGTGTATCGCTGCGTGAGCGCTCTGACGTGGCCGGAGCCGCTCTGAAAGCAACCTTGGACACAGCGCTCCATCGACGCCAGGTTGGAACCTCTGGTAGCCGGAATGTAACAGTCATAGATTCACCGTCTCTATGGGAAGAGATGAAAGGAATGGTTGGATTGAGCGCGTCGTAAACTGTCCCCTCCCGCTCTTCAATCCCCGGAGGCCGTGGCGAGGGCAAAGGCAGTGGGGCTGGCTAAAGAAGACGACCTCCAGCCGCGCTTGCTCTCGGGAAGCAGTGTGGTCCTTTGCGAGCGGCCGAGATCAACCCGCCCATTCCCCGTTCATTAGGTGGAGAGTCCTCTCAGATTTGGACAAGCTTAAAGGTTGGCAGGTTTTGATGGACAGCTCCAAAATGCCAGAAGAGGAAGAATCTGATGAGACTGGTGAGAACGCCAGGTGTATTTGGAACCTAAACAACAAGTGCAAAACAAAACAAAACGTGTCACCTGTCTTGCGTGCCCTACATGATTCAACACGAACACAGCATTGGCCCAAAGTCACGTGCACATTGGCACGCACACTGGCACCGGCGCGCGCACACACACACACACACACACACACACACACACACACACACACACACACACACACACACACACACACACACCATGATGTAGTAGTCTTGAAGCTGAAGGCCGTAGAGCGTCCATGAGGTGGCCGTGAGGAATGTGGCAACGGTCAGTGGGAAGGACAGGCACTTCACGTCGCCGCGTTTCACTATCCCTACCTGCAGGACGCAGCGAGAGCAAACAGGTAGATAACCACCGGAACACAAACCGAGTTCATCTGAATGCATGGGGAAAGGTTTTCTTTCCCTGTATGATTCCAGCCATTTTGTTATTGGTTATTTTCACACAGAACGCCTATATCTTTATTTACACATATCCTGTAGAAATAAGTCAATAAGAAACAGTGGAGCCCACAGGGCATCCAATTGATTCACCAGCCCTAAATTAAATTGAAGGCCGACTATATAACGTTAAGGGCAACACAAAGAGGGGGTCTGCCTAAAAATGGCTCAACGCTGATTGTAGCCCAAGGCAATACACAGTTTGAGAACAACAGGAAGAGGGTGATGAGGGAAAGAAAGGCAGGAAACTGACATGGAGCCACGCGGCGTCAGACACAGATGGAGGGGAGGGGGAAGGGATGGAAGGCGAGGATAGACACGGAAAGACACAGACACACACACAGACACACACAGACACACAGACACACACACACACACACACACACACACACACACACAAACACACACACAAACAAACAGGAAAGGTGGTTGGAGACACAGTTGGAATAAAACAAGACATGAGAGAGAGAGGTGTGTGTGTGTGGGGGTGTGTGTTAAAGATGTATGTCCGATTGTTATGAACCGTGTATTGCGGTCGGCTACTGGGGTAGTTAAAGGGCAGCTCCCTGATGGCGTGTTGCGTGGGCATTATGAATAGGAGGGGAAACAGCAGTGTGATGATGGCGTACCAGGTCCGTGAGAGGAGACAGGTACATGCTGATGGTGAAGAGACTGCAGGCGAGGCCGAGCTGGGCCAGCTGGTTCTCTCCCCGGGGCAGAAACATGCCGAAGTACAACCAACCGCAGCACAGCACCCCCGCCGCCGCCAGCGTCTGGGACCCCACACGCCTCTGGAGCACACGGAGAGCGAGAGAGAGAGGTTTAGATATCTCACACACACACACACACAGACACAGACACACACACACACAACTCCATATAATTCTGACCTTCTCTTTGGTGTAGTGGTGGTAGGAGCTGATGTACAGGATTTGCAGAGCAGCTCCAACAGCGTTGACCAGGATTAATGTCCCGTCCATCTTCAGTGTCCCATAATAAAACCATCCTAGGTTGCTGAGGTGATAAAAAAATTGGAATTTGACCAATATGAGTATAGAGCACTAAGTGGATTTCAAATCCAACATAATGCTGACTTAATCCTGAAATAATCCTGTTGTTGATTCAATTGGGCTGCATGGAGATGCACTGTACGAATGCTGTAGCCTGCTGCATCCGCGCCCGCGCATTCTTACTTTAGACCAGTAGTGAGGAAGGGAAGGAACTGAACGCTGTCAGCGCTCTTGGAATCCCTCATCTTCTTCAGGTCGGTCCTAAGAGAGACAAAATGTCAATCACCACTTTTCTTTAGATGCACGTAACCTAAGAAACTAGAACAAAACTACAACCAAACAAGCACGTCGCTAAAATCTGTTACGAAATGTGAGGCAGGATTGCGATGGAGCAATAGCTCGCTAAAATGTATGCTACAGGCCACACTCAGTGTAATTTCTTATGTATTTGTTTATACAGGTTTGAAACAGGGTAACGTGGAAGATTGAAACACATAATGTATATAGTTAGTGGCAAACCTACAGTCCTGTCGAGTACATTCCGAGTGTAAATACTATGCAAGCGCATGATAGAAGCTGCAAAAAATCCATAGAACGTAAACAACAGGTGGGCTATAGCTTTTCCAATATTTGTTTTTGAATGTTTTTAACAATATAAAGCAGGATATCGTAGATAAAATTCAAACGCTGCGCTGACGTGCTCAGTCCCAGTTACGGATTTCCGTGTTTGCAATCAGTATTCTAAAATGCTTTCCTCTGAGTGGCTAACATATCTAAGGGCGTTGTAAAAATGCACCAATGACATAGAGCCTAATGGTTGGTAAAAATAATGGGCTGTATGTATCTTAAATAAAGAGAAAATAGGTGTTCTTCGTTTAAAAAGGTTTTCAGCATTTTAGAATAAAACCAGCTAGGGTACGCTTTAAAACAGTCAACCCTTCACGTGGAAATTGTTGATTCTGACATGGAACAACCATGAACAAAATACTGTGCAGGATTATAATTGTTCAGTAAAACCCAGGATGGGAAATCTCATGCAACATGTTCATAGACTGATTAGATCAGACCTTCTAACTGGATAACAAATGTACAAATGCATTCATTGAATTAAGAGACATTTTGTTGACTAAATACCCCCTCTAAATATTTCTTCCTTCAAGGCTTAACCTTTCTTTCTTCTTCTTAGGCTTGAGGATTTTTTTGTTATTATTATTTTTAACAATAATAAGAAACACGTCTGTGGTAACAACCCATTTTCCACACCTCCAATGGGTGAAACCCTCTTAATCCCACTTGACAAATAACCTAATTAAAGAACTAAGTGTAAAGCCTAACCAGCTCAAAGTGTATTAGCGTTGCTGTCAGACTTGCAGATGCCAACTTCGAGTAATTACCTTTTATAAAAATAATTTCTCTATACAGTATGTCAGTCATTCTGCATTAGAAGGGTTCAACAAGCAGCAGGGACTTCTGACAGTCCTCCACTAGCACTCAGGCTTGGCACGCCAAGGGGATGTGATGGCCTATAGCCTGTGGGCACCTTCAGCACTGCACACCGTTGTGTGACCGGATACACAGCTTCCCTCCGGAGAGGCCGCCGCGGGAGGAGAGAGGGAGAGTAACCGATACAGAGTAGCCGTAAAAAGGTCAAAGGGAAAGCAGAGAAGGCAGTGTAGCGCGGGTGAGAGGGAGAGTGACACCCTAGCACCAGGCTGTCAGTTTGCTCATGGGGGTCCTCACTCTCCCCCACTGTTTGGCCAGGAGCCTATGAAGTCCTGGCCTCGCTCAACCGGTTCATCCAGGATGAAAGACGAAGGGCTGAAGAAGGAGAGGCTAGGGAAGACGTGAGAAGGGGGATTGTATATAGCGCAAGAACTCCGCATTGGCAGATGTATGGCTTTGCGTGAGGATTTTGTCAACCATACAATACATATTTGATTCCTTTCAAAATAGAAGGCCTCTGTTATGGAAAGGTTGGGGTGTTGTTTTGCACATAAAATAACTGGTGTGTGTGTTAACAAATTATTATGCGTGTAGGTGAGAGACCACACATTATACAAAATTAGACATGATTTCAGTACATCACTGGTTTTATTTCACTAAAAGATTTCACATTTCAAACAAATGTATTTTTTTCATATATTTTCTTTTTGTACAAATTTACATTAAAACATTTACAAAACAACACAAATGTTTAACAGGAAAACAAAAGACATTTACAACCAGTATGACTGTAGTCTTGTTCTTGTTCTGTTGCGGGTTATGTACTGTAGTTTGTATTCTGAGGAGTTTACATGAACTCCAATGATTTGTTGGGGTGTTGATTTTCTGTGTGCAAATATCCCTGCGATATCAAGTGTACCGTGCCATGGTGGGCTGTGTGAATGGCTGCCCTCAGCAAATAATTGCCTTTCCTGGGCTTCAGTGAAACCTACACACTCACACTGTTCTGCTGACCACTGTCATAGTTTTCCCAAGGAATTAAGCCCTTTTTTAAAAAAAATTCAAATATGCTGTGCTGAGGAGAAAATAAGTCTAAAGATGTAGTTGATGTTTCTGTACAATATGACAACACAAAATATTGATAAGATCTACATGAAACTGCTACATGCATGTCAGCGGTATGTATGTGTTGTCTGGTTATATTTAGTATTAAGTATACCTGACCTCTGGGACACGGTGAGAGAGAGAACGTGTCTGGAGAGCCGACTGTGTTTGTGTAGCTTTGTCACGGAAGATGTCATACTGTCACAGTGTTCTAACCCAGGCAGAGCTGAGCGCTAAAATACAACATGACAAGAACCAAGGAATTTCCAGGAATACAGTACACAACAACAGTTCACAATACACATAAAAACCATCTCTACATGGAGATGAGGGAAATTGAATTGGCTGTTTAAAATACATGCTGGATAGACCTTTGGAGAAAGTAACAAAGTTATGTTAAGATAGATATTAGGACAGCAGTTATCACTTGTCAGATACTTTGAGGTTAAACAATTCATCAACTTTCCTCCAGTTGAGTTCCTGTTCCAGTTTTAGTCCATTTATGAGAAAACATTGTTATTATAGCATTGTAAACAGTCAAAATTGAGAACTTGTCATTCTCATACAACAAAAGGTACAACAGAGATTGGGAGACAGAAATACTCTTCAAGGTCCTCTTCGCTGGAACGATCCACGTTCCGCGATCCATTGGGTTCCCAAACACACATCACACACACGTCAAACATGTTCGTCAAACACACACTGGCAGCTCTGTCCATGGTTGCATATAAAAACAAATCTCTTTACAAAAAAAAGTCTCTGAGTGTTCTTTGTGCCAACGGCCAGCGTTGGCTTTGCAGTGTCTCTGGGTGCGCCAGACCCGGGCGAGCGCCAGCCTGACTATAACCCCAGCGACAGGCTTATGAGGAGGGGGGTCAGCGTCAGGAAGAGGGAGCAAAGGAGCTGCACTCCTGAGCTGCCAATGCTCCTTTGGACATTGGGCTCCATGGCAGCAGGGTCATCTGAGGGAATGAGGGAGAGAGAGCAGAAGGAGGAAACGTCAATGTTTGATTTTACCACTCCTCCTTAGTAAACAGAGGCTGCGAGGCCGTGCCAGGAGCTTCAGTCTTTTGAATGTGCTAGCCTATCGGTCTGCTATGCTCTATAGCGGTGGGTTGTGCAGCGGGACCTCACCTGCTGGGAGCCTGTTGGACGGATTGTGCACGCCTCCGGCGGCCGCCATCTTGGCTCTCTCTGCCTCTTTGGCCTTCTCCAGGGCCAAGGCCTTGTCTTTGTCTGCCTTGGCCTTTCCAATGTGCTCCACCACGTCCACCTTCAGCTTCAGACACTCCTGGCCATGATGGTGCAATGGCTTAGCTGGAGAGAGAGAGGGGAGGAACAGAAGGATTAAAACCCTATCGACTCGCTGAACATCGTAATAAAAACAACACACACCATTGTTTAACGTCCCTGCACTAACACCTATTCGCAGCGTACTCACAGATATAGTAGTAGCTCTCCCCCTGGCGGAACTCCTTGCCCAGGGTGAAGGGTGTGAAGCGCTGGAACTTCTCGGAGAAGCGCTCGGGGGCGTGGGCGGCAAAGGGCCGGGAGCACTCCCAGCGCAGCTGGTCGAAGGAGCGGGGCTTGCACACGTCGTAGTCCTCGCGCTCCACCATGTAGAGCACGTAGCGCTCCGCCTCCTGGGCGGGCAGCTCGCCGCGGGCGTAGTGGGGGCAGATGATGTCCAGGTAGTCGTTGATGCGCACCTCCACGTGGTACTCGTCCCAGAGAAAGCTGGAGAAAGACATGGAGAGAGAGAGAGGGGGTTGCGTTTAGAGACACGTGTTGTCACTGATGAGCGTTGTGGCAAGGGTGATGTAAGAAGGAAAGGGGAAGATTGGCTGTTACATGGCTGGCGTCATGACGAGCCCTCTCGCAGATGATGCCTGCCCAGAGATCCGGAGGTGAATCAGGCCACGATAGGCCAACGCGTTATGCTGCGTGTGTGGGTGTTAGCACGCTACAAGGTGAGACCCGTGCAGACTTGAAGCTAGCACGCAACGTCAAAGTACGTTTTTTGTTTTGACAAGAGCCATTTCAAAAACGCCCACCGTTTTATTTCCCATCCCCCTCAACCCCCCTTCTCTGGGAGGCCATGTTGTCTTAAGGCTTGTGTAACACCGACCACCTGTCTGTCTCCTCACAGACTCGGCAGTTTCTCTTTGCCCTGTCCTGTTCTGTCTTCCACCAGGCCATTCTATCCTCTCTGCTCTGTTAAACCCATTAGACCCTGGGGTTTGATGATACTTTGTCTTGCCCCTTCAATCCATCTGTTCGTCTATCTGTCTATCCGTCTGCCTGTCTGTCGGTCTGTCTGTCTACCTGTCTGCACCTGTTGGTGAGTGAGTACAACTTGTTTTCATTCAGGTGTGACTCAGACTAATTGTCGCTCCCTCCTTCTATCCTTTCAAAGAGACAGACGGAGAGAGGTAGAGACAGTCAGGCTGTCGCTTTGCTGTTTTTTTCCACCGTCCCTTACATTTTATGGCTCCTGTCTTGAGCCTTTTGCTTCCCCTGTCCCTGCCCTCTCACATTAACTTATAATGGCTCTTTCCTGTGGAACACAGAAATATCTAGTAAAGAATTTTAGAAGTGTCAAGAATTGCCCAGGTTGCGTAATTTTCACTTGTGTGTGCATTTGGCAGGCTGCAGTTGCCAATCAGCGTAAAAGTCAATTCCTCCTTGCGGCTGCACTGCTGAACGACTGAAATATTTTGAACATATCTCCTGGATGAATAAGACAAACACTTAAGCTGTGTCAATAGAACCAGGGTAGCTGTGTCTAAAGTGAGAAAGCGAATGGGGACAAAACCAGAAAAAGCAGTCCCACGTTACTGAGTGTTCAGTGTGTGTGTGTGTTGTTTGTAGATGTGTGTTAAGGAGTGCGTGGCCTGGCATCAAAGCGGTGACGAGATGTTTGACACCCCCCCCTCCTCCCACTGTTGTTGTGCCTCTAGTCAGGGACCCCTTGTTAGGTCACAGACACACTGGCTCCAAATGGGGGCCTCCAGCCCCTCCTCACTGCCTCCGTCTATGGTCTGTGTGTGTTTGTGTGTGTGTGTGTGTGTGTGTATGTGTGTGTGTGTGTGTGTGTGTGAGTGAGTGCGCACGCTTGTGTGTGTATGCGTATTTACACACCTTTTCTCAAACCTGTCTGCCAAAACATGTATTGTTTGCGGAGTTAAGGTCTGCAGTTGTTAGACAAGACTAATCGCTAGCTAAGCCACCGTCTCACTCCACTTCAAATCAATGCCCCTACAAATAAGGTGGATATCCTCGACTTAGCCTGCAAACCGCTGCTTCTCACATGCTCTGTGTCTGAGGGGACTGTTGCCGGGCGAACGCGTGAAAGGAGAGCTGACAAAAAACCCTGAGAGACAGGTATCCGAGGATCGCACGCACGCACGCTCACATCTGGCGGCCTCTTAATTGCCCAAACAATCCCGCGTTCCTATCTTGTTCCTGTCTTTTTCATAACTCTCCTTTTGAGTCTGACTGCTAATGACAGGCTGTAAAGGAGCCCCCACATTTGGAAGCTCAAGTGCTTAGAGTGAAAAGGTGTTCTTTCTTTCTTCTTTTTTTTCACTGAACAGAATCCACCTTGTTACCAAACACTTCTTCTTGTCAGCAGCCCGCCGCCTCGCCATTAAAATGTGCTTTGGGATGGCGGCTGACAAAAACAACTGATTCCATGTAGCCTTATTCACACCAAGTCCCTGAGCCACTGTAACTCCCCCCCCCCCCTTCTCTCTCTTTTCTCTCCCTCCCCCCTCCCTTTACTCCCCACCCGGTCTTCGCTCTGCACTGGCCTGTCTAATTAAAAGCTGTTAGGGGTCTGGGCCTCGAACATTCCCCTGGAGGAGGAAAGGGGAAGAATGAATGGCTGTCATTATCCTGTCTCCCTCCCCACGGACACCGAGCCTAAAGGCTACCTATCCCATTAGTGCTACAGGGACCTCTGTTGTGTCTCTTTCATTGATGCCAGAGGGAGTTTTTTTGTTGTTGCTGGTGCTCATCAAATCCAGGTTGTTCAAAAGAGGCTAATTGGGACCCGTTTTTTTCTTCTTGAGTGTGTGTGTGTGTGTGTGTGAGTGCATGCGTGTGTGTGTGTGCGTGTGTGTGTGAAGTGTCTATGCCACCACAACCCATGGAAATGAGAGAAATCCAGGACATTGATGTCCATTGAGCTAGAGCCAGAGTTTTAGAATCGGAGCACAAACGCACATCCTCTCACTCTTTCTCTCTCCTCCTCTCTCACCCTCTCTCCACATCTCATTTTCTATCTCTCCTCCTCCTCCTGCTCCAGCGCTCTTTCATCTGAGGAGGCCTCTAACACGGAACAGTCTTGTCTTTCTCTCCTTGTCCTTCTTCTCTGACTGACAGCTCTCGGGAGAGTGAGAGTCTCATTAACGTGATAGCTACGCCAGTGGGAGAGAGAGTCAGGGGTGAGGGTGGGAATGTTTGTGTGTGTGTGTGTGTGTGTGTGTGTGTGTGCATGGCGGTGCGGGCCCGTACCACCCGTCCTCGGTGCCCAGCCACACAGAGCTCTGGTAGGCCTCCGGATCGATGCTGAGCAG
>JAVQJS010131408.1:0-10000 GCA_036024795.1 Galaxias rostratus | reverse complement strand
CACTCTCTCTCTCTATCTCTCTTTCTCTCTCTCTCTCTCTCTCTCTCTCTCTCTCTCTCTCTCTCTCTCTCTCTCTCTCTCTCTCTCTCTCTCTCTCTCTCGGTGGCGTCTCCAGTGGGAGTCAGGGGGGCTGCGAGTCGATCAGCGGGGAGCTTCACCCGCCTCTCTCTCTGTCCAGTCTTGCCTGTAATCTTCTCCCGGAGACGAGCCGTTGATTTGCATGATTAAGCCAAGCTGCGCTTCGTTTCCGATGAGCAAGCTATTACATACAGACACACACACGCAGACGGGCAGACGAATGCAATGACATGCAACAACCCATCCTTCTGCCATTGCATTTTGACTTGGATATGTGAGATGATGCACAAGAGTCACACAAACACATCCTGCTAGTCGAAGCAGCAGGAGGACCTGATGGGGGTCACCATGTACCGTTAGCGTCTCCACCCAGCCTACGCTCCAGACCAGCCACTGGTCTAGTCGCCCAGGGTCTCTGGTGGTGTGGGCCATGAAACATCAACAGACAGCTAACATGAGGGATCTCTCCCTGCCGAGGACGGAGGATCGATAAGGGCCTATTGAAGCAGCCATCGATGAAAGGCCATAGGATTCACAAAGCAGTAGGGGTGGGGGAGGTCTGTGTGTGTGTGTGTGTGTGCGCGCGCGTGTGTTCGGGGGTATTTCAGGGGAATCTTTCTTCCACCACTCAGCTACCCTCTTTGTGTGCGCATAAGTGTAAGAAATGTGAGGATGTATTTGCAGGCACACCAAATATATTCTAATAGATGATAGACTTTTTGGAAGCCTATACACAAAAGCCTACCTACTAGAATGTGTATGTATATGTGTGATTTGTGGCACACCTATTTTCTGCGTAATGC
Source organism: Galaxias rostratus (assembly GCA_036024795.1). Taxonomy (NCBI): domain Eukaryota; kingdom Metazoa; phylum Chordata; class Actinopteri; order Galaxiiformes; family Galaxiidae; genus Galaxias; species Galaxias rostratus. Next base: position 9,119 of record JAVQJS010131408.1, on the reverse strand, counting down.
GATAACTGTGCATGAAATACAAAACAGTCAGTCATGTATCAGCATCAGTCTTCAGTATGGTTTAACACAGCCACATACACACACACACACACACATACACAGACACACACACACACACTCACACAAACTCTCACACACACCGACGTTTGGTCAATAAAGGCAGGTCAGATTTATAGCAGAGACAGCACCTAGGGCCAGGGAAGCGGTAGGGCTGCCAAAGATTACAATCTCCTCAGAGATTTACACCTCCAGGCTGTGGTAGAAAACACGCCTGGGACACGCTGGGGTCACAGTGCTGGGCTTATCTGGGCTCAGGCTCGCCTGGTTAGGTGGCCATGGAATGTGTGAAGGTGTGGGGGGATCAGGTGGTTGGTGGCCTTGATAAGGGGAGGGGAGGGGTCAAGCATCAACGTTGGGGCACTGTTGAACGGTGTGGGAGTGTATGAAGGTAAAAATATGAGTCAAAATACTAAAGGAAGTCACTGTCTAAAACATTGCCAAGGACGTATAGATAAAAAATGTTGTGCACATGCACACCAGGGACCGCCTTGCTTCACCAGTGAGCTTTCATTAATATTAATATATGACTATAACATGCCCCCCTCCATCCCCCCGCTCTCTACCTCCAGGCTCCCTCTAACAAGATGGCAGGAACGTGGGGATTCAACTCTCTCAGCCAGTGCTGCTCTTTGAAGTGTCCAACAAAACAGCTGTATCTTGTTTTCATGTTAGCCTGTTTCATTCCCCTAATACAGAAAACACTCCCCAAAGGTGGGGGGCCCCCCACCCCACCTCTTCCCTTTTACCCCTCCTCTCTCCCATCCATTCAATCAGAAAGCAACGTTTCATGCGCGATCTGCAACGGGAATTTCCAGTGACGGCAATAACGATGATGATGATGAGACTAATTAATCAGATCCATAATTTATAGGATGAAAGCGTGCGTCAGGCGGTGGAAAGGAAGGCGGAGTGCAACGTCGGCATGTTTTCGAGGGAGGAGAGGACGGGCGAGGACACGTGTCCATGTGTGTGTGTGTGTGTGTGTGTGTGTGTGTGTGTGTGTGTGTGGGAGATGACTCACACTGATGAGTATCATGCAGTAGTTTACCTATCACGTTTCATTACCCAAAGGGCCCAGAAAAAACAAGAACCTAATAAAGGCTAATAAAGGCAAATTAATGTCAACACTACAAAGAGTTTTAACATGTTCAAATATAATACACAAGAATCTACAATAACTCGTAATTTTCCAGGCAACTGGGAAAACACTTGATCCTGCCTTCATTTCACGTGAACGACTAGTTTCTTCATCAACCACACTCACTCTAGTGTCACTTGGCGTGTTTGAGTGTTTCCATAGATTGATTTAAACCATTCAAGTGTTATATCCATTAAAGCACTGCGATGACGGATAAGAGGGACCACTCGGCTACAAATGGACACTCGGTCAGGATGGAGTGGGTCCCAGCATTATGCCTCCCTGCTACCACAGCACTTAACAAGGGACCTTGAGCGTCCTCTTCATCAAGAGCTAGAAACGGCAGGTGCTGGTATTCTAATGATGTCAGAGCCTGCTGTCGGTTCCGAAATCATTCATGCGGAAAGTATTCAAATGTTTGGGGAAACACATTTGATAGACTCGTCAAAACCATTCCTGTTTCTTTTCTTTTTTCCCCTTCTCCTTCCTGATATGAATGTGTGTACACTTCTCCTCTTGTTACCTCTCTCTTTCATGCCTCGGCAACCGTATGGGCTGATACTCTCCACGCTCCCTTCCAGGTCGTTCTGTCCATGCTGTGAGTGTGGTGAGTGTAATGTCCCCGTGCTTCTGTGGCCCAACTATTTTTACACCACCTGCGCATTTTACCGTGGCCACCGGCGGTTGTTATGGTACAGATGATGTGAGGTCAGTTTAAGGCGTTGCCATGGAGACAGGGCTGTGGGCGCCCGAAGCCTCTCCGTTCTTTGGTGTGCGCTCGCGTGTTGACTGGAGGTGAAATAGATATCACCTGCATAGCAAAATCTAGCTATTTCCTCATAAATACAAGTCCTGAAGTACAGGCTGCCCAAAGTGCTCCTCCAGCCAACCTCATCTCCTCCCATTTATCTCCTGGCCGTCTCTCTTGTTTTCTTTCATTTGCTCCTCTTTCAAAACGGCAGCATTTGTATGGTAATGAATTTGTTTTTCGCAGAACACTTGGAACACTGGAGAAAATCATTTGCTCCCTCTTTTGACATGGCCCAGCGTGCCCACCTAATTGTCTTGTCGGGCGGGGCTTTTTTTCGTCCATGGGGGCAAGGAGTTGGTCAGTCAACTGTCACTCCCATTATGTCTCCTCCTCTTACAGTCTCCTTTTGTAGCCAGCTCCACTCCGCAGTGGGAAGCAATCCCTGTCTTTCTCCTTCCATCATAATAATTATAGTCATACATTATATTTATAAAGCGCTTAAAACACAAAAAGACGCTTCCATCACACTGTCCCATGCTTTCCCCCCTGAGACTTCTTTGGAAGAGGACGGAGGAGGCTGGCACTGGGACCCCACAATCCACGGTCATGTGCCCGCGACCAGGCTTTAAAGCTGGGCAGAGCCCTGAGCCCCTCACTGGCCGGCCTCCGCCGTTTCCTGGCCTTGGCCAGGGCTACATAGCCAGGACTGCAGACGCAGCAGAACGACAGGAATAGGGGAAGAAAGTGAAAGAGAATAGCGGGGGGAGAGAGAGGGAGATAGCATGAGCATGAGCTGCTGGGCTGTTACTTTGAAGCTGTATGGGGCCCGGTTCCTGTGGCGGCACCATCTGCTTGGAGAAAAGAACGAGAGGAAACAGAGAGTAGAACGAAGGCGTGGGATCTGCAGTGATAGCAGTGGATCCACGCCGGACTGCTTCTACAAACTGCATCCCAAATGGGGGGGGGGGGTGTTCTGGGGGTAGAACAAGTCTGTTTGTATGTCCAACCTTTGGTTGTATGACCTTACATTAAAGACACGTGCGCACAGACCGCCCAGGACCATGTGACCACCCTTCCCAGGGTTCACCTGGTCTCCTATAAAAGGCCACTTCTATAAATACCCTGTAGATTCTGCAGCCATTTAGTTACAGGGGTTATCATACTGAGAAAACAATGGCATTGGTAGGTTGCACAAAAAAAGAGGAACGCCATCAATGATGGGATCAATTTGTCCCAGTAATGATGGACAGATAGTCGGCATGTGCAAGTATGTGCGAGTGTGACTGTGGCGTTCTGTGTTGTCAGACAGTCAGGTGGCGTTGTCTTGTGGTGCGTGCCATGCCTTTGATAAATGGGTTTCTTTACTGATACATAATATGTGTGTCTCTCCCTCTCAATCTTTACCAGAGTGTGTGTGTGTGTGTGTGTGTGTGTGTGTGTGTGTGTGTGTGTGTGTGTGTGTACGTGCAGGAAAAGAGAAAGAGAGGGGGAACAACCCAATCCATCTCCATTATCTCTTTTCACTCGAGTTATTTATGCCTCTTTCCTCCTACCACATTCTACCCGCTTTTTCCTTCCTTCCCTTTCATTACTTCCTTCTATCCTAGATGTCCCACATTCCGTCACTCGCTCCCAAAGGAAATATTTCTTTTCTGACGTTATAGGGAAAGGTTAGGGCCGGAAAATAGGTAATGACCTGCGTGCAGTTTGTAAAAATGGCAAAGTTCACACCTGGTGTCAATGCTTGTGTGCAATGCAACTCTTTGTGTGTGCTTTTTATGCTGTCTGAATACTTGTACCACAAAGATGATGTTTTGTAACCAACAAACACACAGAAAACCTGTAGTCCCTGTTCTCTGCTATCCCCCAGCCTCGAATCAGACTCAGCTAGTTACTAATAGATAAACACTGCCTCCTGCTGTCTGACAAAGAAACATTCTGTATCATCAAATTGGCTGCTTCGGCACTTTACTGACATCAAAAGGAAAAGGGGCAAAATCTCTAGCGTTTTGGTGCTATTGTAGTTCATAGTCAAAGTTCTATCATGTATAATGCTGAAGCATAGGATCTGCTGAATTTGGTAAGCCATGGGATGTCATGGTTTGGCAACCACCACCACTAAGCAGATTGGATTTTATCAAACAAGCCTAACCATGCACCTTTGCCAGTTCCTGTAAATTACCCAGACCAGAACCAGATACTGAGTGGCACTAGCTTGGCCAAAGAGGCCAGGTTTGGGTCCATGGGACGGTGACCCAGAACACAGCTCTGGTTTCAATAGTCAGTAGATCATCTCCAGCACACCTGCTTTGGAGTTCTCTTAAAGGTGGATACATGCACCCAGCACAACGGGGCCGAAAGCCTGGCTGAAAGTGAGGAATGCACTGCACTGAACGAAGGACCGAGAGAAGTGGGCACAGCTGTGGCTCTCCCCTTTAAGTGGTGGTAAATTTGGACTGCCTTTGTGTGAGTCATGTGAAGGTTGTGTAAGATTTCAAAGCCAGCAGAGGATGAGCAGCACGTTAAACCTGTAAATTGACAGTCCTGCTTTTCTGTCAACGTCATTAACTTACTGTCCTTTAAAATAAGTAAATAAAAAAATTCTAAACCATAATCGCGAGAGGTGTTTGTTGTTCATACCAACAATGCAAAGCAGCTGGCACCCTCTAGGACGATATAGCTTCTTAAAAGTGATACTCTTATTTATATCAGTCCATTTTCATAGTGACATGACAAAGGCCAAATGTTGTGGCATTTTCAGTCAATCTCAAAACTGAAAATCATTATTAATCATAACAGAAGACGTTTAATTATTAATTGTGACATTTGCTGGCAGATTTAAAGTATAAGCTAAATGGTCCTCATGTCTTCCTTCAAAACAGTAGTTTGATGAGTATGATGTTGTGTAGCTTAGTTGCATTTTGTACGCTTGAAAAGTCTTTGTGTTCAGAATGTATATCATATATGGAATCTTTTATATATGTCAGCTAGGAAAAATCACAGATCTTCTTTAACATTCTTTTACATTTGTATGTAGTATGTACGTATGTAGTATGTTAGTACATGCATGTCTGTATTTAAACATAAGGGATATTTTAAGTAATAAAAAGCATTCCTTTTCACCTCTAGACCCCTCAGGTTGTCTGGAACAGGTCAGTAGGTCAGGCAACCTGCAGCCTCTATGCATCAGACAACTGGAACCAATCTCCAGAAGACCTGAGACATGCAGCAAGTTTGACTGCTTTTAAATTCAGGTTAAAAACATGTGTAGGTTCTTCATTTTGCTAAATTGTCCCCTCGTAGCAATTTTGTCTAATGACAATAGCTTTTATTTCTCTTAGTGGTCTTTTGTTTGTATAGCCTGCTATAAAGCACATTAAATTGCCTATTTGCATAAAATGTGTAATACAAACAATTTGATTTGGTTTGATCGAAAGACTGTTGTTACAAATTTGTCAATTACACAGTACCTCTAATCACAATATCACTAAACGTCTATATTAATACATATTGTAATTAATAGTAATTAATAGTTATCAGTAATTAGTAATAGTAATCAATTGAGCATCTATTATGATGCATGGCTGACATCTGAAAACATGGGGTCACATGTGAAATTATGTCCCAAAATGCATTGCATATTTACAGACGAATGACGTTAACTGTAAGGTTTACATTGTCAAATTAAAACCTATTGAAGACTATGAAAACTGAGAGGAAGTGGTTCTTTAATATCCAGAGCATTGCCACCTCTTTCATCATGGTGTTCTTGTTCCAATGTTGCAGTGGGAGTCATAAGGGCAGAACACGGCGGACACGAGGGCTTGGTGGAGCAGAATAAAATCTGACAATGAGGGGGAACATTCTGATTCATGTTGGGCATTTATTTGATCGGGGCCCTTGACAAACCTTTGATTTTGATTTGATTTGATTTTCTCATTTTACAAGCCAGCGAGCAGTTCTAATTGTTGCACCAACATTCACCCCATCCTTTATATGCAACCTGGGGTTACATATTACACCAGCTTCACCACCTATAAAGCGGCATTGGCCCAGAAAAACCAGGGGGAGAAGGCATTAGAATCTGCCTTCTCCCTTTGGGTGAGTGCCCCAGGAGATGATGTCCTGTGCCAGTCTGAGGCAAGTGTGAACAAAAGCAGCATCCTGAACTCTGACCAGGTCACCACAGTGAGGAAGACCAGTCAGAGAACGTTCCACCAAAGTAACTTCTACTTCTGCAGCATCGGGAGGGTCATGATGGGAGACGTCACCTGCTGGTTTGGGAAGCCTAGAGCGGGACACTGAATAGGGTGGAGCTTTGTGCAGAACGTGTCACCGACAATGTGATCCCCTGCCTCAAGGACCACTACTCCAGGGTTTGCAAGACCAATGCCCGGAGGGGTTGAGAACTGAGGATCTAAGCCACCACCATAGCATTTTCTCAGGGAGAAGGTACTGGGTTCACCAGGCAGAAGTATGAAGCTCAAGAGCTTATACCTTTAGACTAACCAAAGAACACCAACTGCTCCTGAGCCTACACATGCTATAAAAACAATAAATGACTTGTGCATTACTCACTTGTACTGTGCATAACACAACACACGTGACATATGCACATTCATTTAAATTGTATTGTTCTTGTACATATGCCTGTTTTACTGCATCGAATTTTATTCTTTACCTTAAATGTTCCACAATGTGCAGTAATTGTCACTGCACTGTTCTGTACACTGACATGCGGCAAATAAAACAAACTACGAAAATTCTTCCCAAAAGCTAATAATCACAGCCTGACAATGAAGTCTGAAAAATCATCTCTGCTATTTGGTCTATTCCACCTCGACATCATGAAGACGTCTCGTCTCTGATGCTTTGATCCCAAGTACGGCAAAACTAGATGGTTACAGGATGGTTATTACACTCAAACACATTCCCTCAATTAATTTGAGTATCAGGTCAAAATGTCCCTCCTAAAGCAACAGGATTCGTTCCAAGTTTAGTGGCTATAGAGGGCATCATTATAGTTAATCTTTGTTTTGGTATGTTTAACAATGTTGAGGGCTTACCACATCCATTTCTCCAAGTCTCACAAAATGGGGCATGGAATTGCTGCATGTAGATCTGGAGGCTTAACTTCATATAGGAGAAACCAATAGACAACCAAGCACTACACTTTACATTAAATGTTGAGCTAAAAAAATAAAAAGGCATTGGACAACGATTCAAACCAAAAACACAATGTTTTAATCTGCACCTAGTGATAATGGATTTTTGGCCTATGTTGGATGTTTGTCTACTTTATATGGCTTTCGACATGGCACACAAACGCATGAGAAATTCAACAGAGTGAAGGGAAAGGACACATGACCTCTGTCACCTCCTTGCTAGACTGATCTTAAAAGGTGTGTCATTTAAAAGTAGTCTTATTTAGGCAAGCACTTACAGTAGTAGCATGGTAAGAATATTGAGCAGCTGGTGCGATGATGTGAACACTGAATCAGTGCAAACAAGTATAATGGAAAATCCTCATTCAATAATTGTATGTTGTGCAAATACTGGGCTTTTAATTAATTGGCTCTCCTACCTAAAAAAAACAAACATGTTCCTTAGTTGATGCGAACGACTTCTACATATCCAAAAGTATGTCAATTCATTCAAGTGATACTTTAGATGAACACATTTGGCACATTTCATTCACCGGGGTTAAACCTCCACCTCGCATTGCATGTTCAGAAAGGCAGAGCTGCTATTAAAGAAATCGATGAACCACACATTGGCTTTTGACTTTTTATTCAAGACAAAACGCGGGTTTAAAAAAAAAAAAATTCATTTACTTTTCAAAATGTGATCATTGGTGAAATACGTTTTTTACAATAGGGGCAAAGGGGCATTAACTGTGAGCTCATGTGGAAAGGACTGACACTCCCTATGATTCAACTTACAGTGTACATGAAACCCAAACGGACTAGCCAAGAATAAAACACAGGCGAAACGTTTATTTGTAACCTGTCATGACAAACTAAACAAACAACAAACTGCTTTTATTCATTTTTCAGCAAATGCAGAGGAATTAAGAAATGATGTATAGATGTACGTAAAAGAATGTTCCCAAATCTACATCTGGTAGCTAAGCACATAGCCGCAAACACCATGGGAAGTTAAAACGCATAGAATCAACTAGACCACTCCTGCTATATTCCCAAAAATGAAATAACAAGAAAAAGGAGAACAGAATCAATGTTTTTTTTTGTCTTTACATGTTTTTGTTTTCATAGTTTAGCCTGCTTTTGTTTTTAATAAGCCACTACGTCTGTGGTTCACCTTGTTTTTAAGCAGCAGAGTAGGGCAGGTTCAGGGTGGGAGGGGGCTTTGATTCTTCCTTCTCCAGATTTCCCAGCTTCCCCTGGGGAGCAAAAAATGGTCACAAGACAAAAGTTAGCCAAGACCCCTCAAACAGGCTGTGGCAGTAGATACTGCCCTTACCAATACATCATACAACACAGAGCCCTTTGCTAGTCAGAGATATACTGTCTCACTGGTCACAGATAGTCAGCTATACAGTTTACTGGCAACAATTGCTAACAGACTGCTATAGACAGAAATTAGCCTGTCAGCTCATGAGGGAGGGGTTTCTCCCAACATTTCTGCACATACATTAGGACAAGGGCAACCCTACTCTATGAATACAACGAATACTTGGACTGCAGTTCATCATCTTAACGCTGGGTGTTCACTTAAATATTTTGACTAGCGGTAACCCGCTGGATATTCCCCTGTTGGAGCAAAACAACAAAATTCCCAGGATAATGAATGAAAAAGATCAATCATAAAAAAACTACAACAAAACAAGATGGCGGTCGGAATCTGAAGTTAGCTTCTATTGACTGTGGGATATTAGTGTACTACTTTGGTGCAGGGGTATATCAAGCGGGTTCACCATATAGTTTCACAATTTCCATAAGAATCTTTCAACACTGCTCGAAAAAACACTGGCAATCAATTTTAAAAAGATACTTGAAGGAAAAACAAAGCATTAAAAAAAAATAGAGACTAAAACATAAGACAGAATAAAAAAAATTCTGGAATAGCAAAGTTAAAAAAAAAAAAACTAAAAGAAAGATTTTTTTTTTTTTTCTGGAGCAGCACGATCACAGGCAACAGCATTCAGAA
>JAVQJS010131404.1:0-17915 GCA_036024795.1 Galaxias rostratus | reverse complement strand
CAGACCTCTTTATATTTATATAACATTATATATATATATATATATATATATATATATATATATATATATATACAACATATAATAATTTACAGAAGTGTAAATACATACACACACAAACACATTGAGCTTAGAGCAGGGTCCTTGTGTGCTTATTTTTTCCACCAGTTTCAGAACACTCATAGACCTAATTTAACTCTTTATATTTATTAAAGGCATAAAGGTAAAGTCATTCTGAGTGTTTTATGTAACTTACTCATGTATGCTTAACACAACCATCTTTGGTTCATGGTGCTGAGGCTTGTAGTGTGCTGTCGAGATATAGGAAAAGCTCTAGGTTCTAATAAACCATTGAAAACTTTCTGTCTGTAATTGTCTGTGTGTATCTGGGCATGCTTGTATGCTCCCAACTTGCATTCAAATGCATGCCAAGGTTTGATGTTTTTGGTTAATGTTTTGTTTACAAATGCAGTCTGGTTTAAAGCCAATATCCTCCTGGGGCTCTTTAAAAAAAATCTGATTAGAGTGTAAGTCTAAAGAAAAAACATTAAGAAGTAATTTTAGCTTGCCAGGTTTGACCAGTCAGGCTTGTATTGGAACATAAAATATAATACATTGTCAATAAGCCTTGCATTGGACAATATATGTATAACATATTTTCCAATGGGGCGGCACAGTGGCGCAGTGGCGCAGTGGTTAGTACTGTTGCCTCACAGCAAGAAGGTCCTCGGTTCGATCCTCCACCTGAGGGCCTGTCTGTGTGGAGTTCTCCCCGGGTTAGCGTGGGTTTCCTCCCACAGTCCAAATACATGTAGGTTCACTGGTGACTCTAAATTGTCCATAGATGTGCATGTGTGTGTGTGAGTTGTATGTCTATGTATTTGCCCTACGATGGACTCACGATCGGTCCAGGATGTACTCCGCCTCTTGCCCAAAGTCGGGTGGGATAGGCTCCAGCTCCCCGTGACCCTGCATAGGAAAAGCGGTTCTGATAATAGATGGAGGGATGGATATTTTCCAACGGTGCCATAATATTTTCAATGGTGTCATAAATGATAAAATATGACAAACTGTTTTTAACTTCTATATTTATACAGGCTATTGTAAACTATAAAAAAGCATCCACATCATGTACTTTACTATATGTTGACTTGGCAGCGCAGAGCAAAATGCTTGTGTTGTACATCAAGAGTGTACTTAGACTAATCTTTTTGTATGTCATCATTTATCGTAGTCTTTAGTCCTGAATCTTTCAATTAGTTTAAGGCAGTAAAGCACTCAAATTATTAAGATTTTAACTGTCGTAAAAATATATTTAACCATAATCAACATGGTTTCATGGAGTTATTTCCTGTCTTTACTTGCTAAATTCAGAGATAATCCTTTGAGCAGTGAGGCATGGATAAGGAGGCAGAGCCAGGGAGAAGATCAATCATGATGGAGTGTAAAAAAGGGCATTTCCTTCCATTCCAGGGGTCCATGTCAGGCCCACAAAGGTCTGTCCGTTCAGCTGTTAAGGGACGCTCTATTTAAAGGTCACAAAGAACTGGGCTCATTGGTCCTATCATGATAAACGCACACACCCCGACACACACACATACACACTTTGGCCTTTTTAAGGGCCTCGTGTGTCCCATTAAAAGACAATCTCACCAGCGTACATCTCAATTAACTTAAATCTTTAAGACAAAACACAAATCCAATGCATTTTGTTAAATATATCTTGGGGCTTGGTGGCAATACCTTTCATAATGCATCTAAGGGCAATGTTCTGAGCAATTATGTGCAATAATCATGTGGACCACATAGGGCAATGCAATCTTTTACCAACGGGCAAACTCTTCTTGGCAACAGCCAGCCTCTTAAAGGGCACTGCAATGACACATTTACTGCCTCCATAAGTTGATTGTGTTAGACTGGAGTCCAAACTCAGCAATTCTGCTGTTGGCACACAGCTAGAATCTCGGACTACACGGTGCTCATGTTTGTATTGTAAAGTTAAGATGTTTGTGCTTCTTAGAGAGTGAACAGACTTGTAATGCTGTGTGTGCGTGTGTGTGTGTGTGTCTGTGTGTGTCTGTGTGTGCTTGTGCGTGTGCGTGTGCGTGCAAGGGATGAAGAAAACTACGTAGTTGATCTATTGGTTGCATAGGATCCACACTGTGTAAGTGGGTATCCTGTGGTCTGCACGCCACAGTTCACAGAGGCATCCAAAGGGAATTACTGGTTGAGGCCAGTGGAGTAGAAAACACACTACAGGAGAACAAGGTAGTTGAAGCATTAGGAAGCAAATGCACTAAACATGCAATACAAAAAGAAACATGCAGAAAGATTACATTTCTCTTGTAGTACACTGAGTTGTTCCCCTCAATAGATACAAAAAAAATATGCCATATTGATGTCATCAAAAGCGTATGCTGCAATTCATGTTTTGGTTATTTTCATTGATAAACTGAAGCTGCATCTCACAATTTCATCAACAAGGTACTCAGTTGTACAAAGATTTTGTTCTTCTTTATCTCTTGAATCCATTCCAGGTGGAACATGACCACAGTGTCAATGTATTGAACCATTAGGCATCTCCTTAATTTTACCCATGACAACACAATTTCCAAGGCCTACAAGTCAGTATCTATTGTGTAAACAGAAGTAAATGCACTTCCATAAATGTAGAGATAAATATTAAATCAACTGTGAAATTTAAGAATTGCTCTCAGGGGAGTTTTTTTGCAGCAAATGGAAGTGCCAAAAAGGAAATATATTAAACATTCTGGCATTTATTGTCACAAATGTAGACACACACATTATCACGTGCGCACAAATATTTACACTACATCTTTTCGATGTGCGTGTGTCAATATTTCAAGACGACACAACTTCCATGAGACACAGGGGTTGTCCTACAGATTTATGTCTGCCTATACGGCACACTTAGGGTGCGCTCAGCGTTTCTGCTAGTCATACATTTCCCAAGTTAGTCCACATGTCCCAACACAGTTTCTGGGTCTTCCTTTCTGCAGGCTGCCCTCTTTTGCTAGCCAAAAATTGGTTTTTGATTTGCTTAACAGTTGTGAAAAATGAATTATCACACTCTTCAAAAGAGGCACAGAGAGACAGCATACTATAGTGCACTGGGTGGAAAACTCACAGGCTCTGGTCAAATTATTAAACAGAATCTAAAATCAAGTTCCAATGTTCAGTGTGTCCAGTAATTTCTCCCCACGTTGCCGTGTCGATGCTAGTCTATGCTGAAAGGACGGTTTTCCCTCTACTAATGCTGCTTTCCCAGGCATTAATGGTTTGAAAGGCTCTATCCAGGACAAAAGGAGAGTGTTTTATAGTTTGCATTCTAGCGGGAGAAACTATAATACCGTGATAGAACTGAGTGCTCCTGCCGATAAGGCTGTTTTCCTAGTGAGTTGCCCCAACCATAGCTTTGTGTTGTTTGTTTACTATCTTCAGGCTGTGTTTGCTATTGAGGAATTGCCGGGAATCGGTCAATAAGGCCAGCCCTGCCACTAGACTGAAATGCTGTGTACACAAGTTTGATTTGATTCGGCAGATCCTTGTGTGCCTGTGTGCATGGAAGTGCGTTTCTCGGTGCTTGTATATGAGATAGATTTGATAGACATCAAAGTATTCCAAAGGTATCATAGGTTGATAAGATATAACCGTCTTTTTAAAATCCATGAACCATTAACTCAGAACACAAGTAAAGTCACTGAAGGCAGTTTATCTGTAGGAGAAGATTTTGGTGAACCCTATTGTTTGCCTAGTGTAATTATTTTCCTTAACCGTTGAAGAGAAGACATGCAGAATACTTGTGGTCACAATTAGCAACTATACTTCAAGTATGAGCATCGCTTTCTGAATTAGTAACACAATTATTTGTGCCATACAGTTATTTGTCACAGTTTTGCGGGAGGTTATGACCGGTGGCACACAACATTTGGAAGAAATATTGAGGCTTCAAGAAGACTGATTTGACCTGCAACGTTTTCATCTCCCACAGACATTACAATGTGCTATCAGAAGAAATGTATTGATAATCCATTAATATCAAAAAGTTGCTCGTAGTCGCAGATTCAAATGTATTCAGTAGGTAGCAATTATGTAATTAATTTAAACATGAAAGCAAAACCTTTCTCATCATTCATCATTAACTTTATCAAGTGAAAAATCACCCAAGACATACTGTGCTCAGTGAAAAACTATTGACACATGCTGTGTGTGTAAAGCAGAAATGGGGCCTGACTGTAAGTTCTACCTTGGACTCTCAGTTTGATTTATGAGATAGCAGAGACTTCCAGGGTGCATTATAATCTCCCACAAGGACACAGAGTGATATAAAGCATATACAGTATGTGCTATATACTAGAAAGAGAAAAAGAGAGAGGAGGATAGAGCAATGACTGATGCACAGATGCTATGAGTTATGGGTATTTTTCTGACATCTAAACCATGTCCCTACATAGTATTCAGCTCTTTGTAGTCCTGATTCTAGTTTAAACTTTTAGTACTTGCAAGCTTAGCACTGAAAACAATGGCAAAGGGTAACCATAAATGGGGTAAGTGGGCATCTAGTGCGTTCTATGGATCAACTACAGTCCGTGAAGACAATTCTCAATATTCTAGCCTCTTTTCCACCAACACAAATGTCATTCAATCACCCCATGTTTTGGTCTTTTGCCAAATGTCACTATAGTTTCAAGTGATGGATCTCCTATTATACCCCTTCTTAGAGATGTGACCTTTTCTACCCGTTCCAAAAAGCTACGTAGCAGAGTTGCTGTAGAAAATGATGGATGCACGGAAGATATGATCTGAAAAAAATAAGAAAAGTAGTGGAACTTGTGTTTATCCTCTACTATTAGCTTCAGTGTCCTTATTTTTACGAAACTGTATGGTGTGAAAAAGATCTAAAGATCAACAGAGTGAACATATGCTATTGTTATAAACTGAAAATTTTAACTTTCACTGTAGCAAATGCAATAAAAAGCATACATAATCTGGCCAGCATTTAGAATCAGGGGGAAATAGGGAAAATTAACAAGATTACTGATTTACTGAAATATCTCCGTAACGTAAACTTGGCAAAACTGAACAAATAGAAATGTCTCCTTCATTGGATCCACAGTCAGAGAATCTTACTCAATTCACCAAATGCACATTGCAGTTAATAGTTCACCTAATTCTAAAGGCCTACTCATTAATGCCACAAATGCATCATGATAAAGAGAAGGGGGTAAATGTTATATTACGAAATGTATTGTCAGTGGGGCGGCTTTAGCTCCACTCTATGTGAAGACTTTTCTACAATGCATACTTGTCACTTTTTAGGCATAGTTTCGCTCACTCACTCACTCACTCACTCGCTCGCACTCTCTCTCTCTCTCTCTCTCTCTCTCTCTCTCTCTCTCTCTCTCTCTATCATCTCAGTTATGATTTGATGCATCAGCAAGACATTAATTTTGTTTGTGATTTCATAAATTAACATGTTATCAAATCAGTTCCAACAACTGACAATAGATCATTCAAATCTGTCACATATTGCAATTTTTTCTGTAACAGTTTTAGATCCACAAAATATATTTCACATTGTAAATCTAGAGGAAAAATAACACTGTGAACATGCAAATCCATTTTACACAAGATATATTTCACACTTTGGAATTTACCACAGCTTGCACAGGGGATGATTACACTGAATACACCCTACAGCGCTCTAATGTCCCACAATACAGTGCGGCATTGTTGACACTGGGCAAACATTGAGTCTTCTAATCCTGCAAGTCCAATGTTGGAGTTCATAAAATGTTTCAGTAGTTCCACTGAAGCATAATCAATTAATACACAAACACGACTTTACCTTTGATAAAAAATAATTTGTTTTCAATATCCTTACCAGGTAATGAAAGTAAGCCTTTAATTAAGCTATCTGTGGCGACTTGTGGCATACATGTGAAAGCAGATAATATAGGTGTGTGCATGAGACAGGCAGTGCTAGGTAGGTTCCAGGTTCCTCCTGGATTACCTCTCCAAGAGCATATGTACGTTTTGACAGCGCACAGTATCGCCTCACCAAAGGGAGAAGTGCATGCTGGGAGAGGTCCAGGTTGAGGTCTGTCAACTTACATAAGCATGGCAGCCTGTTGATGGTTGAGGTAAGGGAACTGTCTGCTCACATGACCTCCATTTTCTGCAGCACAACCCATGGATGCCAACCGCCGTCATGACATCCAGCGAGGAAACATGGCCAGTCAGTTCACAGCCGGAGGGGAGAAGTCCTTCAACAACATTCAGTAAGTCAGAATGAGAGACTAGGAACCATTCACAAATGCACACGCTGCATTAGGATGTTTAAATCAGAAGGGGCACATGCCTCAGTCCCTTAAGACACCAGATGACAAGTGATCATGAAAACCCCCAACACTTTTACTGGTGTCCTCAAAGTATCTATTTTTTTGTGTGCAAATTACATACTTTCTTTACTAATAGCTTTGGAAAAAGATGTGATTTTGTTTTGTTTCGAAGAGGTTGCTACTCGTATTAAAGTGTGGTTTATTTTTACTTTAATAGTTTTAAAAGTATTCCTGTCAATCAGCATTGAACTGCTGTACTGAAATGGGCCAGCCGAAAGCGTGTTACCAAATGTAGTTAGGAATGCATGAGCTGTGACCGGAATTTTAAATGTGATCTTATAAACTCCCATTCATATTTGATGGGGTAATATAACATACATTTTTCACTCAGTGGAGGGGGACAGAAAGATTGAGGAGGAATGGTTTATATTCATTTATTTCTTAGCATTTAATTTGGATTTTAGGTCCATGCAATCATTTAAACACACGCACACACACATACAAACACACAAGCATACACTGCAGTCTAGGAATCTATGCAATACAGCATCTGTGTAATCAAAGTCTTTTTCAAACATCCTTCACAAGATGCAGTTCCAAATGGGCTTTTTTATTTGCAATTTTCTATTAATGTAATCTCGTACATCACCATAGTGCACATACATCTAGTTTTCCAACCAGAAACAAGGCCTGTAACTGCAGACAGTACGTTTGTAATCCAAAATTGAAACGTAAAAAGAAAATAGCCTGAGAGATAGTCTTCTTTAAAACAAGCAGCATGGAAGTGGTCTCATAAAAACTAGCATTTATTCTTATGCTGCTTATCGTTATGAAATTGTCGTGGAGTCTAAATATGTAACATTCGGCAGGGCTCTCCAGGGCACTTGCCCCCGAGAGGGAGAGAGCTTGCTGCTATCGAGCTATGGCAGTGCGGCATGCCGATTGATATCTGCCATACTGACTGACTTCCTGGATTCCATTAGGACCATGCCCACATCTATTCCGTCCGAACACTGCAGTGGATACAGCGAGTGATAGGCCTGCAGCCCTGACACATGTGGTATCATCTAAAATCCAGAAAGGCATATCAGCGGGCACTTATATACACACATACACATCTAGACAGGAGACACACACACACACACACACACACAGATACTTACTAACACACACGCGCACACACACACACACACACAAAGATACTTACTAACACACACACACACTCGCACACACACACACAGAGATACTTACTAACACACACACACACACACACGCACGCGCGCACACACACACACACATGTACTCACACACACACACACACTCATGGCCTACATCAGATTTCGTCCCACAGAGAAATTCTGCACAAATCATCCAAGCAACATGGAGACTATGGAGACTTTCTATGTTTTATAGCACCTAAAAACATTTCATGGCACATTTCACATTAGGTTGAGTTTAAAAGTAATAAATAAAAAGGAAACGGAAAAAACTACTGTCAAAGAACAGAACAACCAAAATGTAGGCGCATTGTATTATTGGGGAAAAGGTTTTGTTGATATAATGTGTGCAAATTATGCTTCAGCTTCAGCTTCATTAGACCTGCATTGATCTCACATGAAATCTTCAGTTATGGAAAAAATTCAGTTAAACAGTTTGCAGCCAAATATCACAATTAGTAGTATTTCACTATCTTGTGCTCCAGTATCCCTGAGAGAAGATAAGAACTATTCAGCTGTGAGACCAAATACCTGAATAATGGACACAATCCCCAGCAAATAAGATTAGTCACCAAGGTAACACAGTTGCTTTGAAAACACAATGTTGAGGGGTTGCAGCTGCACAAGCTTGAACAGCTAAGACAAATGCTTTAGAGACATTTTGATCACCTCAATATAAATTGTCAGACCTCATTTGGAGACGTTCTTTTTTGTACCCTGGAATAATTTACCCCCCCCCCCCCCCACACACACACAGTCAAATACTCAAATACACCCGCAGACAAACAAACACATCGGCACCAATACACACAGCTATGTTCCCTTAGCACAATATTTCTGTTACTTTTATGGCAGCAGGAAAGGGCTCAGAGGTTCTCAGTTGCTGAGGGCTCAGACAATTAAATTGTGTGGCCTGCTAGGATTACACCTGCAGAGCAGTCATAAACAGGCCCTAGGTCCAACACAAAGAACTCCATTTTTTTTCTTCCATTTTTGTCCCTTTGGCATGAAATATGCACCTCTGAATATATCAAATGTTATATGAGTAGCCTGGTAAAAAAATAAATACGTATAGGTCATTCAGTTGTCAAATTGTGTAATTTGCCATGGATGGAGATTTGGATCAGTCACTTCCACACAAGTACATCACCAGTATCCCGTAGACAGTTCAAAGATGTATCTGATCTCCCATCACACGTGCCATAGAGAAAGCTCCTCCAAACTGAAACACTTGAATCACCCGTAAAAAAAAACAAAAAAACATTTGCATTTGATTAACTGTTATATAATCTAGAAACATGTATGTGAAGCCAAAGTTCATGTTTCCTGACTCATTTTACTTGTCTGTGTTTTTTTACAACAGAGCCTATAGAACATAGTCATGCCATATCTGCCCATGTAAAATGGAGGTTCTGGCATGACTTAAAAGTGGATTTCCTCAAGACAGCACGTGGCACCTTTGAAGGGCTATTTGATACAACCTTTGCAAAGGCAACATTCCACTGGTTTTATCACTCTCAAAATACATAAATGCTTCTTTTAGGGCCACAAAATCGATCAAAAAACAAATATTTGAGGGTGAAAGGAAAGTTTTCTCTTTTAAAGCTGCTTGTTTTGTACCTGGAGATGGGAGGTGACTGTCCAGTCATCCAGGAAATAGAGAGCAGCCGTGTGGTTCACTTTCTGTCAGCCGTCCATTACACATGAGACCTCACATCATTCCAGATGTTCAACAAACTTGCCAAGAAACTACACACTATTGTTTTATTTTTATTTTATATTTTTTTGTGTGTTTTTTTTAACTATTACTACTAAACTATTTCAATTGTGTACTTTTTTCACATAATAGGCCCACTAATAGCAACAGAAAGATGTGGCTAGATTTTCTTCTGGTTGTCCTTTTTGTAGTAGTGTGTGTGAATAATGGTGTGAGCTGATTAAAACCAAATGGTTTAATGGGCACAATACATAGATAGTTCTGGAATATTAAACATTTGATTTCCAGGTGATTGGACCACTAGCACAATGCAAATACCAAGGTGCAGATGCCTACATACCTGATGCATACTCACTAAGAAACCAATGTCATTGACATTGGTTTCTTAACGACCACCTAACAGAAATTTAAGGTTGACAGACACGTCGATATTAGTGTACAGGGCATGACGAACGGTTCCCAATCTATGCAGAAGAGTTCGATTGACTCTCTCCCAGATAAATCACTATTGGTCAGGAGCCTTCTCCATCTGGGTGATCCTTGACGCGGTTGTACTGCCTGTCGTATCCCAAGCACAGGGGCCCTAATTGATTCCTTGTATGTGTTTCTTGCAGGTCTGGCTGTTTGTTTTATTTACTGTCCTCTATAAAGCTGTCTGTCTTGTGGAGGGCAGAGCCAAGAGTGGGGATGAAACATGAATCAAGAGGGAAGGTGATGATGCTGCTCTTGTAAATCTGTCTCCTTTGTGGTCCCAATCCAGACCAGTGCGTAAAATGATGACTCAGTCAGCCACTCACTCACTCACTCACTCACTCACTCACTCACTCAGTCTCTCACTCTTCCTCCCTTTCGTCCAACTTTCCTTCCTGTCTCACTCATTTACTTATTCATTCATGCATTTAGTTAACATTCTGACACCAGCTCTCTTTTCCACGGAGCACTGTCAAATATTTTCAATATCACATCAGAATCACACGTAGCACCACAGATTTCTTGTCATAAGTTAACTGCGGATTTTCACAATTGTTAAAATCATTTTTTTTTCAAAACAATCAACCATAATATAATATTATAAAATATAATTTCATATCGTAAACAGAGCCAATGGAAATATAACAAACCCACAGCATTTATTAGACACTACAACAAAAAATGAAGAAAACAACATCCAAGGGTATATAGTTAGGGTTTTTGTAGTTAGGAGTGTGGTTAGTTCTGTAGTTTTAATTTTTTTTTGTAAATTTTAAGCACAATTAGCAAAAACAAAAGCATCAAATTTGTCATAAACTTGTGATAAACAGTGCAGTGAATTTATTTGTATTGTACACTGTAAGTAATGTAAATACATAATACAGTATTCCATTTCTGTATATTCAGCTCTGGAAAAAAACAGTAAAGAGTAAACATTAAAGAACAAATGAAACTACAGTACATTAATAGCACATTATAGTGCACTCTGAACAATTTTGCAACTGCCAAGACAAATAAGAGGTCACGGAAATTCTGCCTCAGCATCAAGCCTTTCACAGTTGCCCAGATTTCCTGTAGGGGTGAGATCCTTCAAGAGCCCATTGAATTCCATACAAAATTACAGTTTTTTTTTTAGATTTTGATTTGTTTTACGTTTCCCTTTAGAGAAAGTGGGTGAAGGGTTGAAGAAATGTGTTTTGCAACTGTGAAAAATGATTCTGTTGTATACAATTGGCTTGATCACATCATTTAAAACAAGTTTGAAGTATTTTGAGTCGTTATGTTTTAACAATGGCTGAACTGTGTTGAAGTTGTTTCATCATTGATACAAGTATTTACCATTTTGACACATTTGTGAATCACAGTGTAAATAATATTTTGCTAATTGTATCTAACTGCATAAATATGTTTAGAGTTTTGACAAAATTGTTAATTGGTTTGACAAACGAATTTAGGCCACCGATGATGAGGCTCTGGGAATGGGATTTAGTGTTATAGCAATTGGGAAAAACTGTAAGCAGGTTGTAAGTGCTAAAATAGTTGTAGACCTCAGCAAAAAAAGAAAACATATACAACAGCATCACAATGATCATCGCACAAGAAAAGAAAGGAAGAAAAGAAAAAATCTGAATCTATAGATTATTGCAAAAAAAAAGAATTACTTGTGTAGCTATTATGAACAACCTGTATACAACCTAGCCCACTGAGTGGTAGGTGGGACAATAGATAAAATCTGCAATATGGAAAGCATTAGAGAAAAGATAAATGTTGCCATGGTGGAGAGGGTTCTCGAAAGAGAACTCCTCCCATTTGGGGATGATGTATTCTGTCCCTCTCTCTCTATCTATATATTTATAAATATAAATATCCATCCATCCATTATCAGAACCGCTTATCCTATGCAGGATCACGGGGGGGCTGGAGCCTATCCCAGCCGACTTTGGGCGAGAGTCGGGGTACACCCCAGACAGATCGCCAATCACAACCACTCACACACACATACACACCTATGGACAATTTAGAGTTACCAATTAACCTGTGTGTTTTTGGACTGTGGGAGGAAACCGGAGTACCCGGAGGAAACCCACGCTAACACAGGGAGAACATGCAAACTCCACACAGAATGGCCCTCAGGTGGGAATCGAACCCAGGACCTTCTTACTGTGAGGCAACAGCACTAACTACTGCGCCACCGTGCTGCCTATATATAATTTCGTATATATATAAAGATATTTCCCAGAACTCCTCAAACAGGCATCCTGTGTACTTAAAGACACTCCACTCCTGTTCACTGTTCATTTACCCTGCCAGAGCTTTCCTGCTTTGACTGTTGCCACGGCAGCCTGATGGTCATACTGCTGGGAGGCTAAGACAGCTACTCCGTCAAACAGTAAAATGAAGTGCTTCAAGTTCGTCTTTTAAAACCGACTGTTGGTTGAATTTTAATTCAAGTACTCTGCAATGTCATCTATAGTATTTTCCTATAGAGCACTGACTGATTGTCTTTCTTATTTGGGATTACTCCTAATGATCAATTGCATTCTAAAACCGCTTATTGTTTATCTGTAGTAAGATATATGTTAATTAACATGTTACGGTTGTCACCGTTTCCCAGAGTAGATCTTGAATTTAAGTGTTGGTCGACATGATTTCTGTGACACAAATCTTGTCTAAGGGTGTAATTCTTCTTTCAACAGAACACTGAACCCTCTCGGCAGGGGTTGTCTGCTCACCTGCAGCAAAGCTAATTTCACTGGAAAATTGGCTCTACATCTCACCAACCCCCTCCCCCACCCCCAGTCTTTTGGTCTGTCTCTTTAAATTCACCAGTTACTATAGTGCCTTGAGCACTAATCCAATTAGCTGGGAAGCAAGTGAAATCTCTAATTTTAGTTTAAGTCACCTGCGATGGGAAATGAAGGGAAGGAGAGGAAATAACTGTTATGGGTTTTATAACCGGGATGATGCCGAACAGTTCATGCAGGAATTCGTATATCGGCTTCCCAAAATGCTGTGGGGCTGCTTACTTGCATATGTACGCCTACATGAAAATCCCCCCATCATCCTCATGGCATTAATAATACCAATGTGACCGATTGTTAATCTTGAGATGAGAATTCTTTTAAACACTGGGAATAATTGAGGATAAATAACTTGGCAGCTGTTAAAATCTTTATTGTAAAAATGTTGATCTTCTTGGGATTTTAAATCTAGTATAATACATTTTTAATCTGTAGTCCTGACTGAAAACACAAGTTATTCTTTGACATGACCTTGTGGACTTCAAAGGTGATCGTGCGGTCTAAAATTATGGTTTTGGACAGCGTGTCCCTTGCTACCCTCGAATGCTTCAAGGGTCAAGGGTCCAACCTAACTGTCTCACTTCATTGCCTCTCACCTGACCCCTGTTTGTAGCCTCAGGTGGATGGTCAATTTCTTGGCTCAGTGCCAATCCATTATTCTCTGTAAATATGTCCTGGATTGCAAAACACCTGCCCCTGGTTGCCCTTGGCAGTTAGACATCTATGTGGCTGGCGGCTAGCATATTTCTTGGAATGCTTCCCCATTCCGCCAGATGGTCCTAATTTTGGCAGTCTGCACACACAACGGTGTTGGTGACGGTAAATTTAGTCTGGTGCTGGTGCTGATATTGTTATGCAAGGAGACTGTCACCTAGGTTTTGGGTGTTTCTGTGTCTTTCAGTAACCTGCATGTGAGCAGACCCCTGTCTACAGTCTACCAGTGTCAATCCCTACCGAGGGGCGATCGCTACCCTTTGGTACTCACGCACGGCCTCTCTGCCTCAATGCTGTTTGAAAGATGAGGAATCTTGTTCTAAGGAGGAACACAGAGAGAACATAGACTGGCTGGTGACTCTTCTTCTCCCCGTTGTGGGGAGATCCAGGTGTGAAGATAGCCTGGGTCACTGCTCTGATGTGTGGCCATGTGGCATATGTGTCCATGTACGTGTGACTGTGTGAGCAAAACCAGATCGATAACTGAATGGGAACGTGATTGTGAGATTTGTCGGTTGCTTTAGTATTATACTGCGTTTCTATGGTTTCAGAGAAAGCGTAAGCAGTGGTAGCAGCTCACAGAACCCAACCATGGTTTGAAAAATGTCAGTTTCATTCATTTATGGCCACATGCCTGCTTTCTGGCAGTTGCATGCAGTAGGAACTCCAATATGAAATAACCAAGTATCCTTACAAAAAAAACAGCCTCACTGAATATTCCAAAAAATGTCAGATGTCAAACCCCCATAAGAAATAGGGAGCTTTCGTTTAAAAAGATCACCACTTTTTGCCCTGAATTGTTTAATCAGAAGGACTCTCTTATTCTGCATATCACATATTCAAGGGCAAACCAGCGTCATTGACTTCAAAAGGACGCATCCGACTTCAAAGAAAGCTTGTGTAAAGCCTGCTTCATTTTGAACGACTTTCCTCCTCTGTGTTATGTCAAGGACAGGACAGACCTGCCAGCTGTGTTTATCTAGGACATACGTCCCTCCGTCTGCCAATGGAAAGTGTTTAGAGATAGGGGAAGGGATGGAGACGAGCAAACTCAATCAGACAGACCCCCCACCCCCACCCCGCTGCCGATGTGAATTGCTCTTCCCCTTGACTGGAGATACTTTGTTAATTACTACTGCCGTAGAGCACAAATCAATCAAGCGGATGAGAAATCAAAGGTTAAAATGGTACATTGCAATGATTCTGACGATATTTTTGTTAGAATTAGCACCTATCTTAATATCCTGGCATAATGTGAGCTCTCTTACCACTGTGTCCTGCTCCTTCAGTATAATCACCATCCTGTCCTGTCTGTGCGAGGATAGTTCAGAAAGATTCTGTAAAAACATTTTTGTTATTCCAATTGCTTTTTACACACAATCCTTACAAAGCATAGAATGTACTGGGAATATACAATTGAGTCAGACATCTGTCAATGAGACTTTGTAACCATTTCATAATGTGTTGAATGTTGAATATTTGCTCTTTGGTTATGTCTCTTTTAAATTTCACTGCGATTAATATAGACACAAACAAAGGGGGTACCTCAATATTTGATAGCTGCCCTACTGTGTATGAATCTTTCAGCAGAGGTACAATCCGTGTCAGAAGCCCATTGAATTATTGAGACTATGGAAGGAGAAGTGAGCGGTTAGGCAGACACAGCTAAGGGCTAATGAAGAGCAGACGGCCAAGTCAGGTAATGCAAATAATAAAAAAAGGCAGTTGAAAAATGCATATTCTTCAACAGCACTTTTACCCTCAATATTATTGGGTTCGAATTTTGTAATCGTTTATATTTTTAAAATGTATTGTTCGTGTGATTAGATAACTACTACTAATAATAATAATAATACATCAGATTTATAAAGCGCTTTTCAAAACACTCAACTACTGACCTAATTAGCCACTTATAGTACTTGATGGTCATAGACCAATTATCCAGAGCTGTAATTAGGAGGCCGATTCACAGAATGAGGAGGATGATTTCTTCAGTTTCTGCATGCAGCCAAGCGGCTATAGAGAACTCTGCAGTGTAACCTTAAACTTTACTTAAACTTTGACGTCTAGCATACAACACTTCCCATTAAGTCAAGTGAAAATTGTTAAAATCATCCAACCTAAATGTTGTCAATCAATGATACTTAAGATCTTGATTGTCTATGTTCTTGAAGTGCAACCGCTTGATTAAGAGTACACTTTTTATTTTTTACTGGAAAATATATGTTCTTGGCATAACAAAAAGGATGTTTTAACTTTTGCAACTTTAGAAAGGCTTTTATTTTTTGTCATAATCACATTAAATCAGATTCAAATACATGATGCCATACAATACAGTGGTTGGTAGAATTTCACAGCTACGCATCTTTAGATGAAAATTAGCGGATTCATCTCCGTTATGACTCAGAACGCCTCGTAACTTGCGGCTACAGTCATGGCACATCCTATCAGCATCTGCAATTGGATGATCTTTTCACTTAACATGAGTAATTATAATTCTCAACATGACTAATTTAATTGAACATAAATTGCTACGTTCCTCCTCGGGCATAAAACTTCATTTATTTTAAACCTCTTACATACAAAATTAATCCTGCATGTCTTCTTTATAGATAGCTTTAAGAAAAAATGAGTTTATTGGAAGAAGGTATCTGTAGACATTTCTCCCATACAAGTATGCTCATCAAATTACCACGCTAGTGGTAGCTTTCAAGGAACACAAAGGTTGAATTTCATAGTCAACATAAAATAAATATATGTATCATTATAACTTTTATTTAAAATCTACGTTATGCTTAAATGTGTTGTTTCATTGAAACAACTTCAATATATACAGTGCATCCAGAAAGTATTCATTGTCCTGAAGCCACTCCTTTGATATCTTGATTGTGTGCTCAGGGTCGTAGTCCTGCTGAAAGATGAAATGTTGCCCCAGTCTGAAGTGAAGAGCACTCTGAAGTAGGTTTTCATCCTGGATGTCTCTGTACATTGCTGCATTAATTATTCCTTCCATCCTGACCAGTCTCCCACTTCCTGCCACTGAAGAACATGTTTTACTGTAGGGATGGTATTAGCCTAGTGATTAGCGGTACCTGCTTTCCTCCAAACATGAAGCCTGGCATTTATGCCAAGGAGTTCAATCTTTGTCTCATCAGACCAGATTTTTTCATGATCTGAGAGTCCTTCAGGTGCATTTTGGCAAACTCTAGGCAGGCTGTCATGTGCCTTTTACTGAGGAGTGGCTTCCACTTAGCTACTCTACCACACAGGCCTGATTGGTGGATTGCTGCTGAGATGGTTTTCCTTTTGGAAGGTTCTCCTCCCTCCACAGAGGAACGGTGGACCTCAGATAAAGTGACAAGTTTTTGGTCGACTCCCTGACTAGAGACCTTCTCCCCTGATTGCTCAGTTTAGACGGGGGGCAAGCTCTAGGAGAGTTTTTCTCGTTGTTATGGTGTATAACCTGTAAAATTTTGAGGATATGTCAGCTAATACATTTTGGAATAAGGCAAAATAACAAAATGCGTGAAAAGGTGCTGTGAATACTTTCCAGATTCATTGTATGGCAACATCCCACCATATTGACAATGAAGATACAAGCATACCTGACAAAACCTGGAAAATCTCAAATATCAACATTAAAAATGCCTAGTGACCCTAACCCTTTCACAGCTAAGCAAACATTGCATAAGCATGACTATCATGGCAAAATTTCTATTCCATAAATTATTATTTTGCTTGGAAAAAGAAAGAGAGTGGGATGAAGAGCTGTAGGGAGATGGAGTGATCCTGAAACACATTGCAATCTGGCATCAGTAATCTCGGCCCCAATGTTAACGGCCGGTATTTTCTGATAAAGAAACAGTTTTAAAACCATTTCCTATTGCTGTTGCCTCTGTGACAGGAAGGCCTTGGATGGGGTTAGGAAAGGCCATGTGATAACGCTAGGCTTAAGAATAATGTTCCAATGTCCACATTCACTTCTAGAGATTGTGTAGCGGTATTAGAAATATGTACAAAAATGGCTATACATGCTGTACTCAATGGTTTACAAAATTAGCACTAAATTATTGCTATCTACAGTATGGTAGTATTACAACCACTGCAGTAGATAACTGCTAATACTTTGAGTATTGTATATACTGTATCTACAACATGCACGTGCTTGCTTACCTAATAAAACTCTTGCTAGTACCATGTGATATTCACCAAGTCGAAACCGAAGCCTTAACCAAATAAATTAAACTTTATCTTGCCAAGTCTTTTAATAAAACAATTATTTATGGTCTGGGAGTGTGGGAGTCATGAAGAGCATAATACATCATAATAAACAAATATGAAGGTGGCACTTTAATTAACTTCATCTACCATGTACACTTAGAGGTTAGAGAGGAAATGAGGCAATCCAAACACAAGTAATCAGTGGGTTGACGGTTATAAAGAGGCAGAAACACCGAACATTTCCTGTGAATTCTAGTAAATAGCGTTGTTTACTTTTGAAATAGTAAAAATAAAAGTTTAAACTCTTTACAAAAAAAGCTAATTTAATCCCTGCATTGCAGCCAAAAGCACCATTACTCTTATTTCCCCTCATCCTGTTGCTACTACAGCTGTGACCACAAGTATACACGTTTAT
>JAVQJS010131402.1:0-11231 GCA_036024795.1 Galaxias rostratus | reverse complement strand
CAAAAAATTAGGATAGCCTATTACTAAACCATCTGGTAGTTTTCTTAATTACTACATGTGTCATATATCTATGATTGTGTTCTGATAAAGGCAACAAAAATAACAATAAATATAATGTGGACATACACTGTAGTTTGAGAAAACTATTACCATTGTTTTTGTGAGTCAATAATATCTGTATGCCTCACACCAATTCTAAAGATTACTGATCTTACTTGAATGGAGGTTCTTCAACCTCTTTTGAACACTGAGAAGATGTCGCATACACTCAGTATCTTTTAACCTATTAGGGGAGCTGGTTTCAACACCCTCCTGGTCTGAAGATTGCCTGTGTAAAAATTGAATAAATGTTTACGTATATTTTATAACAAATACTAAAATGAATAATAAATGTTGGCTTCAACCAATCATTAGTAACAAAAGTAAAACATTAATTATTTATCCCTGGGTCTGTTGATAAAGCTCCATCCTTATTTGGTTAAGAAGTGGTAAACTACCCACTAAAACAGGGGTTCAACATTGAAAATCATTACCCATTGATACACTGGGATGGAAGCTGATTTGACAAGGTACCCTGTAGTGGTACTACAGCTGAGGGGGAACGAGATCCACTTCTCCACATTGTCTGAGGTGCGGTCCTATAGTGGTTTGTTTCTTTAACTCTTTCCTTGGGCCGTTGTTGATGAGAATAAAGACTATTTACCTGTAAACAAACAAACACACCTTATGTTTATGATGAAGCGAGCAATAAAGTTGTCTTCTTACATTGTATTCTTTCATTAAGAGCATTAAAACAACGTAACGCTGTATAGCAGGTAAGATCACACAAATTACTCACCAGTTTTTCTGCAACATTCTCCCATTCCTTGGTCTTCTCCAAAACCTGCACTAGCTCACGCCCCTTCACTCCCTCTCTCACCCCGTCACTCTCCAGAACCGAGTGCAAATTTGCTCTCAGGTTAGTGAACTCTTCCTTCAAATCTTTCTTGCGCAGAGATGTGAGGCCTTTCCCCTGTTCATGCCAATGGCACTTCAATAGGTCTACCTGTAAGTGACGTTGTACCTCTCCCAAATCCTTCTGCCTCATCTTGAGGCATGCCAAAGCAAAGTCCTTCTCCTCAGTAAGGACTTTCAGATTCTGCCTGCCAAGCAGGGATTAAGTAAAAGGAACAAGTCACACACTTGTCTGTAATTGGCTATCTACAAAACATGGTGGTTTAATTATATTTAGTCAACTATATTCACCTGAGGTCCTTGACAGTGTCTTGCTGTTCCTTCTCATAAACAACCATTCTCTCTAGCTCCTTGTTTGCTTTTGATTGCTCATCCAGTAATTTAGCATTCAGAGCGACAACTAAGAAAGAGGATAGGACCATTATACAGTTAACACATTGTTATCATAAAATTATTCAATGATTATCTATATCGTTCTCCATCTATGCATTTTATGACAAAACCATAAATGACATACTCTGGACTTTTAGGTCTTGCTCAATTGTAGCTCCTTTTTTGATAGTTTTGTACAGTTTGTGTTGGAGCTGTCCTATCTCCTTTGCACGTTCAGACTCAATCTTATTTATGGTATCTTGCAAGAGAGCAATCTTGTCCCTTGAACTCTTTAGATCTAACTCCAAGTCCTTCACTGCACTCTGGAAGCCTTTATCTGATGCAGAGAGAGAGTGCGTCAAGCTCTTGATCTTCTCCTCGAGGTCTTGCTTGCACTGTTTGAGAGATTGCTGCTGAGCTGTGGCTGCCTTGATGCGGCCTTCGCTGACTACAAGGGCCTCCTGTAAGGCCCGATTTCTCTCCTCTCCAGACCTTAGGGTGTCCATCAGAGCTTTAGTTTTCTCTTCTGTGGCCTTCAGTGAATTATTGGCAGATTGCACTTTATCTTCTGATATGCTAAGCTTTTGGCGTAGAGAGTGGGCTGTGTCCTCAGCCACCCAATTACAATGTTTGAGAGATGTAACCGTCCCCTCCGAGGTCAAGAGACTCTGTTGTAGTGATGTGACCTTCTCCTCTGACGTCTTCAGACTCTCTGTCAGGAATTTTACCCTTTCCTCTTCAGCCAAGTGCTTCTTTTGGAGAAGCTGGACTTTCTTATCCATTTCACTGACAGTTTGCCTGAGGGACTGAGCATTCCCTTCCCATGACGCCATGTCCACTCTCAGTGACTGGTTGATGTCCTGTAAAGCCCTTAGCTCATGATGCATGTTGCAAACTGTCTTCTCTGACTCCTCCAGCTCCTGTGCGAGAGACATGAGTTTTGTGTCTGAAACACGAAGGGCTTTCTGCAGAGTGTGAGCTTTGTCATTGGCTTCAACCAAGTTCTGTTGCAAGTAGAGGACCTGTCCCTCATATTCCTTAACCTTCTGCTCCATAGAATGTACCTTGGAAAAAGTATGATAATTTTTATTCCGGTTTGCCACATGAAGAGTACAACATACAGGAATCAAATCTATAAAAAAATGTGACATACACAATAAGAAAACTTAACATTTGTAAAAAGAAAAACTTGAAGGGGCATTTAATAATAAGCAATTTAGAAAACACTGATGTATATAAGCATATTCATTTTTCTACCTTGTCCTGCCCCAACCTAAGACTTTGTTGCAATGACATGTGTGAACTTTTGCTCCCCTGCTCAGCTGAATGGAGTGACAGGTGAAGACCCTTCACCACTGCTTGGTGTCTGGATTGGGCATCTCTGAGCTCCATTGTCAGGGCTTGGTTCTCAGAAATCAAGCACATGCGATCGGAAGAAACTAGGTAGGACTGAAGCTCCTCCTGCGGATGGGCACAGTGGACATACTAGCATAGTCTTACTAGTGTTTTCATTTAATTTTCTCAGAAGAATGATCAGTTGTCATACAAATTGTCTATACTTTCTGCATGATTAATCTGAGGTTGTGCCTACCATATTCTTGCTGAAGCCTAACTTGAGCATAAGCTCTTGGAGAGATGGGCTGTGCAGAAGATAACTTTTTCTCTGACCATCAGCCACATCGTTGTAGCTGCCTACTACTTTGTTTGCCTCTGCATGTATTTTTTCCAACATAGGCTGTGAATACAATCATGAAAATCATCTGTGCAACATGCTACTTACTACTAGCATTGATATTGTGTCAAATGTGTCTGAAGCAACTAACCAGTTTTACTTTACAATTGCGTTTCCTGGACTCCATACCTTTACTTTAGACTGGAGAAGAGTCTCTAAACCCATGCCATTTGCTTGATCATTTATGTCGATCTCATCGTTGAGCTGTCTAATGATCATGCTCTGGGTGTCTATAAGATGAAGAAGGATTAAAGTAATAAAAAAAACACATGTCCATTCTGATGAAGTTAAGCTTGGCTGGTAAGAAGTCCTACCACTTTGTGAATGGTCCTCCTCACTGAGCCCTCTAGATGCTGGGGAGGAACATCTACTAGTGCCTGCATTTGATATTTTGTCTACAGGAACCTGAAAAAGGTATTAAATGTAATCAAATTAAATCAGCAAAAAATAAAGGGAAGGAAAACTAGACTAAACGTTAAGGTAAAGCAATAGCAAGGCCAGACTTGCTTTAAATGAGAATTAACGTTATTATAATGTTACTATGTTATGCTTGTCACCTTGGCGTCGTCCCATTTGGGACCTCTGAAGTCTCCATTATCCATCGTCGTAGCAAATTTAGTAAAGCGACACTACAAAAATGATTTACTTTCTTAAAGTCGAGTCTAGTCTAAAGTCTAGCTACAAAACATTCTCATAACAAAAGGCACTTTAGCCCTCGAAGTTACCAATGAATGTAGCAGGCTCCTCCAAACTAACTACTGGTCTGCAATATTGTGTTTTCAATACATGACAATACATTACTTCGAATGTAGTCAAAACAATGCATTTCCAAGGAAACGTGATTTTATCTTATTTCATAATATGACAATCATATAAATAGAATGACACAGTAATTCTAATTCTATGATTTAAAACAGATGTAACGGCTTTATCAAAAACAATCACAAATCACTGGAGTATTTTGAGATCGGATATTGTAGGCCTATATGTAAATTGAAACACAAGCAAACAAGTAACCATTAACCTACATACCCTTTTAAAACAGAAATTCCACTTTTACAACAATTGGGCGAAAATTCATAGACATAGAACTTCTTTATTTTGTTTTCGTTCTCATCTTAATTCACTCACACACATACAGCCATCTATTTATTCTAATGTATAAATAGATGAATATACATAGATATACATAAATACATATTTCCGATATGCATATTCATTTCTAAATCATGCTATGTCTCTGGAAAGAACTCCGTTGCATGGGTGAGTGGGACACGTCGATTTGAAAACACAAGACACAAACACAGCTAAATTGTCGTCAGATCGTCCACTGAATTGCTTGCAAGCTACAGTACAATTGACATCTCTTCAGTTACTCATTTTGATATATACAAAGAAACAACTGCAAAGTCAAAGGTGCATCTCATCAAACGTATTTAAGAATATGGTAGGCCTACAGTAAATAATGTGTAGATCGTATTATAATTGTTTTTGCCAGGAGCAAAAGATAAAACAAACAAAAATAATATTCTCCAATTAAAATGGAAAATATATTTATATATCTTTGTATATGTATTTATAATTCTATGTACACATTCTTAGGAGCACAACAGCAAAGACATCTGGAATAAATACATCGCTAAAAAGAAAAAACATAAATTATATCTTGAATTCTTTCAATAAGGCAATTAATTTAACATAAAATATACTGTACAAGATATTGCTGATGTGGTCTCTTGATGATATAAACAACAGCAAACCCATTACAACTGGCCACTCTGCACATCATCATAATTAAATGTTTTGTATCCTACAACTTTTGACAATTAACACTTCCCTCTCTCACAGGTAAACGAACACACACATCAATCGACTGAAATCAAGATGAAAATCTATATCCTATGATGTTAACTCAGTCACAGAAAAACTACAAGAGCACTGTATTCTAATGATGATCACGGTACACTTCATTGTTACAGCACCTGATGACGGTTACATGGACAAAGAGGAGCCAAAATAGGGTACTATTCTGATTAACGTACAACATTCCTGGGTGGAAACCTAAGCAAATGTGTTGGCCTCAAGGAGTCTTGGGTCTTTGGGTCTTAGGTTGTCTTTACAAGTGATTTCTTTCAGTCAATTTCTAAACTGCAATTAAGTCAAAATTCTTAATACAGTGAAAAAAACAACACAACCTTGAATGTGAATATTATAGTCTGACATGTTTTTTTTCTTTTTCTTTTGAATTCATTTTTTTACCCATTGTGTCCCTGTTCAAAGAATGATATGGTCAGATTTAATTGAAGTGCTCTGTGAATTCAATTTTGTTTATGATTTTAGATTTTCTAAAGTTGCTTTGCAAGACATTGCTCTGATGTTACAATTACATGACAAGGACCAATAGTGTCTCTTCTTTGTTAGTGTTGCAAGGGCAATTACCTATTTTGAAGTCTATTTAATGTATAAACAAAACCACAAATATAATAACACTATTGTAAGGAAATGTAACCAATTCGAATTATATAAACACTAAAGTAGACATCCACTTCTTCAAACATAAAAAAAAAAGTCAGTCAACAAACAAAGTCATCAAAATCAGTTTAAGAGGAAAGAAAACAATTCCTTCTGCAAATAATTTTAGATAACTTGTACCCAACTCAACAAAATATGTTTACAGTATGAAAAGGTGACAAATGGAAAAGGAAGTAAAAACAGACTAAACACAACAAAGCTTACAATATATATAAAGATATGACTAAATACAAGTTACAAGTGACTTCTGAAAATTTACCAATGGGAATGTGAAAGTGACGGGTCCACCTGTTGTGCCCAAGCCTCAAGTGTGAATAGAGACACGTACTTTACAAGACAATTAGCTGTGTGTGTGTGTGTGTGTGTGTGTGTGTGTGTGTGTGTGTGTGTGTGTTGTGCAGCCATTTGGCCTTCTGGTGTTTCTCTCGGGCATCTCTTTTGGTTGGCCGGTAAAAGGAGAGGGTGAGATTTCACAGCAGTAATTATGGGATCTGGGATCTCTTTAGTTTTTGTATTTGTGTTGGAAATACATGTTTGGATAGGGATCCGGGTGACTGCTGATGTCCGGGCAGCTCGCTGCTGGGTCCTCTTCACTGGAACATCAGTGAATCTGTTTCCTCCTTACGAGTGGCGGAGATTTACTGCTGGAACAGAGGCAAGAGGAAAGGGGAAAAAAATATATAGGCCAGGTAGTCAGCCCAACAATCTTCTTTTAAAACAATAACACCTTCAATCCAATATGTTTTCTATCAAATCCTTGAATTAATTTGCATTTCGTTAATCAAAACTAGAAAACTCCCTTAAATCCCTGGCATAAAGCCTTTGGCAACCTTGAAAATACCAAGTATTTTACCGAAAGCTAATATGATCAAGTCCATTTGATTTATATCTGGTGTACTGTATAGTTTTGGACACCATAACAGGAGAGCAATACATGTTTTCCAATATTTTGGCATTTGTATTCTTAAAGACAATGCATGAAGATATGCGTGTCAGAATATGAACAATAAAATTGTAGTACAATTGCTTTTTTTTTCTTCTTCATATACTGTATGTGTTTTCCCGGTACTAGGGTTCCTTTATAGTCACTCAAACATATAACACATAGATTATTACACTTTCTATTTAGATTCAAACATGAATCTATCAGTTACAGCATGCTCGGGACCACAATAATGTGGGTCGACGTTACACGGTACAGTGGTATGGGCCAGAGTCTAACAATAGGGCCTTGTAGACAATGGAAGTAACACAACATCAGGTGGTGATACGTGCAGAACCCTTGTGCAGACAGGGAGGCAGGGAGATTGTGGGAGGCAGGTGGGCGGTGAGAGGCACTGGCCACTAAGTAACATGCTTGCTGGATGGACGGATGGATGGCCAAAAATTCCTACTGGCAGTCAGTGAGAATATTAGCCAACACACAGCACAAGCTGGTTCCCGCAATGTACATTAAGTTGTGTACAATATTAGTATGTAAGTAATATATGTATATTCTAAATATACATATATTTAATACATACAAATGTTTTTTGAGTTAATCTAACAAACGACTGAACTCACTATTTGATCTAGGATTAGGCTGAATCTTTCTGAGAGCAGCCCAGTTCACAAAGCCTGGTTTCCCGGACATAGATAAATCTTCGGTCATGCTAGTCATTTCTGTGTCGGTGATACAGGCTTTGGAGGCTGGTATTTTAGACTGTACTTGTCACTTACTGTCTCACTCTCCCCATCCCCATCCCCATCCGGCAGGGTCTTAGTCTCTGAGCCATAGTGCAGAGGGGAGTACACCCAGGTCTTGTCCTCAGGCTGCTTTTACACAGCCACCCCAGCAGAGTGTGCCAGAGGAACAGAGGAAGGGCACACAAAGAAGCAGGGGCAGGGAGGAGTAGAAAAAGGGGCCGGGTAGGTGAGGGGCAAAGGGAGAGAGAGATAGGAAAAAAAGGCAGGGCAGGAAAAGAAAATTAGAGATGCATAAAAAGGAGGAAATGTTGAGTTTCACTACAGAGCGTGTGTGTAAGATTAATTTAAGAATAGAAATGTGAAAGTGTCAAAAATAGTAAGACAATCCATACAAGATACGTACACATTAGACTACGTTGTTACATGAAAGGTTAGTTAACAGCTACTTGGGCGTGAGTTAGCAAATAACCATGTATATATACTATATTATTAATCTATAATAAATAGTAAAAAAAAGGATCTTCCTATTTTGTTGTCAATTAATTACTAATCAATTGAATACCATCAATAAAAGCCAGCTCTGGATGATTGAATCTATACATCAGCCAGGAAGCAGGACAAAGGAAGTTCAGAGAAATGGAAATGATGATGCTCATGGTGGTGGGTTTGGGAGGAAAGCCAGGAAGCAAGGACAGCCAAGAGAAATTAACATTCAAAGCATGAAGTTGTTCAGCACTAACAGAGAGGAGTGATCTCTCAAACGTGTATGTCATCCATTATCCCCAGTCACTGTATTGTTGTATATTCGGACCGTTAAGAGACTCAGGTTCTCTAGGGGTAATACTGTATGCTGTACTTTCTCTGTGTTGTACTGTCTTTTTAAAAAAGAAAAAAAAGAGGCTCTAGAGTGGCACTGTGAATAGGTTTGGCAGCACAGTTGTTTGTCATCAAACCCAGACTTACACAAACAACACAAACACACATGCACATACACACGCACGCGCACGCATGCACGCACGCACGCACACACACACACACAGTGCAAACATCATACAAGGCATCCTTTCAGGTGGGGAGTGTACGATGGAGAGGTAGAGAGAAAGATCAAGGGGAAGAGAGCGAGACACAGAGTGGAGGAGATGACAAGGAGGCTGAACTACTACTTCACAACTCATACTACATAACTAAAGCCTGTTCCTACCAAACAAGGAATTTGTAGATCAACAGAAAATCTATTCACAACGTTCAGCCTTATGATAACCAGTTGAAGACACCTGAGCTTTCTCAGGTTACATTCGGAAGGAAGACGTTTTGTCTAGGCTACAAGCAGACGTTCACTGGCTAGTGGACAGTGAGCCGCACTGACTCACAGTGCAGCTGTACTTTTTCCTCCGTCGGATGGGGGAGACCACCCAGGTTCTCCCATCCTCAAACTGTGTGCATTCCCAGATAGAGAGAGGACAGGGAAAGACAGGGGAACTTTCAGTGCAGAATGAGGGGTGATAACAATTTGAGAAATGACAAGCAGGAGTGAAGACGAGGAGACAAGGAGAGAGACCCGGAGAGACTTGCAAAGGTGAGGGCGCTGATTGCTATTTTAAACGTTTGAGAATACGCCGTGAGTCAGTGATGACTTCTTCACACTTCTTTCCCTTCCTCCCTCCTCTCGCCTGTCCTCGTGACACAGAGGGGAGGCAAAACTGTTGAACGAGGCGGGTAGGGCGGGGAAAGGTACAGCCGAGGAAAGCCGTGCGGCGGATGCCCAAAACTCCAGTGGCAGTTGTGTGGAGAGCATTCCTGGATTATTCAGACCGTGGCCACTCTGACAGACTTGTGACGATAGGAGCTCCGCTCGCCACTCACTTCCCTTTGTCTCCCACACTGACCACACCTTGGCTGACCTCGCCAATCACTCCCAAGATCTCTGAAGACTTAACGCTGGCCGCCACGGTGGTCGATGTTGAGCTAACTTTCTGTGAGACCTTCACCCTGAAGTAGACATTCTAGAGTATTCCATTTGGTTCTTATCAGTGAGTCCTACCTGTTCCAGCGTTACCTCAAGCTTGTCTAAAACCTCCTTCATCATCACCTCATCTTTTTTACCCTTTGTGGCACATGTAAAAAAACAGCCACAGTGAAGCTTGGCTTCTGTTCGGTTGAGATGAATGCATAGAATACAACATATTTAAATAGCAGATAAAAAGTAATTGATCTTTCTCTAAGGACACCATATCACAATAGTTGATAAATAGCTTGTCGTTTAAACGTATTTGTAATATAGTGATTTCCATCGATAAAGTTGGAACCATCGAAATGTTAAAATGTTAAAACCACTCAAAACCAAACAACAGCACACTGCAAGAGATAGTGGTCAGCAACACAGATAGAATACACAAACACATGCACACGTAAAAAAACTCCCAAAACTCCCATACCAGCCTGTGTGTTTCCTTGTGCTTCCTTCCTGTCAGCATTTCTGTGGAACACCATCAGCACAAAGCTTAGCCCAGAGAGACATGTCCCGCCGCTGCCGGCACATCACAGCATCATCCACCCAAATGTGCTGCCGTACCCTGCTCTATGGCTGGCCTGCGTTATGAACTACGTCATTTGTTTGGACAGACAATCTTATGGATGAGGGGTGTGGGATGAAAACAAAGTAGCTGAAGACGAGTGGATAATGTACATATGCCATCACAACATCAAGTTGTCTTTCATGTCGAATGCTACTTTACTCAGCTCTTGCTGTGCTAAATCCAGCCTACTGCTGCTGCTAACACAAATACAAATGTCAAGGCTGGTCCACTGTATAGTACATGGGTTTGTGAGTGAGGCAGCATGTGTGTGTGTGTGTTTGGGAGTATGCGTGTGTGCTTGTGTGTATATGTGTGCCGGGGCGGTGGCTTACAAAGTAGATATCTGTGATTGGCACGTCGTCCTCGTCGTCTACGGAGGCCTGGCTGGTACACCCGGAGCCCGAGACTTGGCTCGCCTGGTCTGCTTCCACCACCATCAGTTTCGGGCTCCCTGGAGTTTCCGGGGGCATAGCTGCCCCCGCTGCCCCAGGAGGGGAGGCAGCGGCGACCGCTGAGGGAGTGGAGGAAGAGGAGGCCTGGGGAGCCTCGGCCTCGGCCTCAGCTATGGAGGTTTCGGGGACAGGAGCAGTGGTGGTGTCAGCAGGCTCGCCCCCTTGGGGCCCCTCACTGTTTCAGAGGAGAGACGTTGGAGTGAAGGGGAGTTGAGAGAGGCTGGTAGGGACGGGATTGGATAGCACCGTCGTCTAAGGCAAACTACATCACAGCAAACAGACTCGTACACAAACTGCATTTGAGTTTATAGGGTGGTTGCCAGGGCTCTGGCATTATTTACCAGCCTAGAGTGTGCGTTGGTTTGGGATTTATGTGTGTGTGTCGTCAGCACACATGATCTAGTTGCCAAGGCTCTGTGTACAATTCCTCAGCTGGCAGTGTACCTCTATAATCCTTTATTGCCTCACGCCAGATCATTGGCTATTAGGAGGCTTTGAGCTGATCCTGACTGCTTTGCTGGCTCTTCTGGGCGAGTTCACTCAGAAGAGGCCCCCTGACTTTGTCGAGTTGAAACAGATCTGGCAAACCTCCGAGGCTTCTGGCTGTCTGATTGGCTGGATCTCCACAAGAGGAGCAAAGGGTTGGTTGAATGCAAATGGATGAGGGCCTCTCCTTGTTGGCTTCTGCGGGATGTTCATTTTAATCTTCCCATCCCTCTAACGGACTCTCTGATTCTCTACACTCCAGTCTAAAACGCCACTCGATCTCTCCGTTTGCACCTTGGGGGGGGGGGGGGGGGGGGGGGGGGGGGGGGGGGGCGGGGGGGGGGGGGCGGGGGCGGGGGGGCCGGGGGGGGGGGGGGCGGGGGGCGGTGGCGACACGACTGGCTGAGGCCACACTATCCACCTCATCAGTCCTGCCGGCAG